>KZ067836.1:44619-55939 GCA_002091845.1 Anopheles cracens
CATCGCTTGCATTTAATCTGGCGCAAGTACAACAACGAAAACCTAATTGTAAAGTGTGGCACATTTGGGCAGAAACGGAAAAAACACACACACACACGCTCCTGTCCTCGAGGACGACAGTTTCGCCTAAGTGTCCCCGTCGGGCGTCGTCGCCATTTGATCATAAAAATTCAATTTCCACTGCGGACCTCGGCCTTTCACGGCATTGCACAGTGGGGATGTGTAGAGAAATATTCGTCAAAATTCACGCTTTATGCCACATCTTGTTTCTACTTGATTGTGTTTTTTTTTTATTAATTAAAAACTTCAACACCCGGGCGTTGGAGTTATGCTGCAGAGCGTCCATTCTTGCCGGAACCCGAGAACCATGCACACCGCACTCGAGAACCGTCTTTTCTTCGGAAATTAAACTCGAAGAAGCTGAGGGATGGTTTCGTTCGCTGCCACTTCGACACCAACAATGGAGTGTAATGTTTCTGCTTGATCATTTCGCAGCATTCCGATACACTGTCCTTACGCGCTGTACCGTCCCATTGCTAATGAGTACATTCGACTGTCACAAAAGAATCCACCGAGTGCAGGGCGCTGACCAGCGCCGGAAGCAGCACTACTTCAATTTAAGATTCTCACTTTTCGGTCGGTCACTCTGCTCGTACACCACGCATACCACCCCGACAATAAGGAAGCTAATTATTGGATGCTATTTTTTTTCGCAGAACCACGTTTTAGCGAGCTTTTCCACCGAAAGTAAAGCTTTCGCCTCGATCCATGAAAGGCGCGCTCCTACTCGGAGCACACTCGGAGCAAGCGCAGGAAAAATGATTTCGTTACGTTACTTATCTTGTTAGCCCGTCGCGCGGACACCGTCCCGGGGCGTCCGTTCGT
Source organism: Anopheles cracens (assembly GCA_002091845.1). Lineage (NCBI taxonomy): Eukaryota > Metazoa > Arthropoda > Insecta > Diptera > Culicidae > Anopheles > Anopheles cracens. The sequence goes on from KZ067836.1 coordinate 45,505, forward strand.
TCCACCCCATTGCAGGGCGATGCGACCGTGACGCCGGAAGCGGGCGCGTCCGCAATCAGTAAACTTTGTCCCGAGCAGAACAATACTGGCCAAATCCGTCCGTCCGTGCCAAAACGGGGCACAGGGCACGGCGCAGCGGTGACGGCCGGTTGTGTTCTTGTGCAATTTTCTTCACTGATTTCCTTTCATTCAGTCCGAAAATTGGCGTAGCTGCGTAGCTTTAAGCATTTTCGGCTTCTGCTTGCCAGGCGAACGCGATGGTACGAGCTCGCCGTGCCCAGCAGGTTCGTGGCCGGGAGATATTTTTCCAGCGAGCAGACCGTATGATGTCCATAGCAGGTCAGACGAAACTGAGCCATTTTTTTAATACCATTGCGCTGGAGCGTCAAAACGTTAGGAAGAAACGTTAAATTTCTTCGCTCGTGGGATATTTCTGATCCTTTTAATCAAATTTTGAGATAATATTTAATGGTTTTATGTTAACCATACTTTTCTCGAAGGTTTTGTGATGTGCTATTGTTCTTGAATTTTGTTATACATTTTTAATTAGATTTTTTCCGGCAACATCCTCCGATCCCTTTCACGACTCTTTCAAGGCAACTTCCATAAGAAAAACAATGAAAACATATAATAAAAACCGTGATTTAATAAAGTTGGTAATGTTATTTCTACAGATTAAATCTTAAAAATCTAAAAATCGATTTGCTGAAAATGGAGGAGGCTTTTGAAAGTTCATAGGAAGTAGGAGTCCTAAAAATAAATTTGAGTGTATTTATCCTTCATGGAAAACAACTAGGATACTTACTGAACAATCAAGCCAAATTTCATAAACAACTTAAAGCAGCTTGAACAACAATTGCTGATGTCTACAAAGTTGTAATAAAATCGGTGGACGTGATCATGACAGATACGTCATGACTCTCTTCAAGGTTTAAAAGTATGAGAAAGAGTTGATTTTGCATGGCGTCAACGTCAAAGTCATAAAGTCCAAGAAAGCTAAGTAGAAGACAAAGTCTATCCGAAAACGACACAATCGAGCCCGGGAAAGGATTAATTAAAAACTTCAACACCCGGGCGTTGGAGTTATGCTGCAGAGCGTCCATTCTTGCCGGAACCCGAGAACCATGCACCGCTGGCATGTACACCGCACTCGAGAACGGTCTTTTCTTCGGAAATTAAACTCGAAGAAGCTGAGGGATGGTTTCGTTCGCTGCCACTTCGACACCAACAATGGAGTGTAATGTTTCTGCTTGATCATTTCGCAGCATTCCGATACACTGTCCTTACGCGCTGTACCGTCCCATTGCTAATGAGTACATTCGACTGTCACAAAAGAATCCACCGAGTGCAGGGCGCTGACCAGCGCCGGAAGCAGCACTACTTCAATTTAAGATTCTCACTTTTCGGTCGGTCACTCTGCTCGTACACCACGCATACCACCCCGACAATAAGGAAGCTAATTATTGGATGCTATTTTTTTCGCAGAACCACGTTTTAGCGAGCTTTTCCACCGAAAGTAAAGCTTTCGCCTCGATCCATGAAAGGCGCGCTCCTACTCGGAGCACACTCGGAGCAAGCGCAGGAAAAATGATTTCGTTACGTTACTTATCTTGTTAGCCCGTCGCGCGGACACCGTCCCGGGGCGTCCGTTCGTTCCACCCCATTGCAGGGCGATGCGACCGTGACGCCGGAAGCGGGCGCGTCCGCAATCAGTAAACTTTGTCCCGAGCAGAACAATACTGGCCAAATCCGTCCGTCCGTGCCAAAACGGGGCACAGGGCACGGCGCAGCGGTGACGGCCGGTTGTGTTCTTGTGCAATTTTCTTCACTGATTTCCTTTCATTCAGTCCGAAAATTGGCGTAGCTGCGTAGCTTTAAGCATTTTGGGCTTCTGCTTGCCAGGCGAACGCGATGGTACGAGCTCGCCTTGCCCAGCAGGTTCGTGGCCGGGAGATATTTTTCCAGCGAGCAGACCGTATGATGTCCATAGCAGGTCAGACGAAACTGAGCCATTTTTTTAATACCATTGCGCTGGAGCGTCAAAATGCTAAGAAGAAACGTTAATTTTCTTCGCTCGTGGGATATTTTTGATCCTTTCATCAAATTTTGAGATAAAATTTAATGGTTTTATGTTAACCTTACTTTTCTCGAAGGTTTTGTGATGTGCTATTGTTCTTGAATTTTGTTATACATTTTTAATTAGATTTTTTCCGGCAACATCCTCCGATCCCTTTCACGACTCTTTCAAGGCAACTTCCATAAGAAAAACAATGAAAACATATAATAAAAACCGTGATTTAATAAAGTTGGTAATGTTATTTCTACAGATTAAATCTTAAAAATCCAAAAATTGGTTTGCTGAAAAAATAGAATAGAGGAGGCTTTTGGAAGTTCATAGGAAGTAGGAGTCCCAAAAATAAATTTGAGTGTATTTATCCTTCATGGAAAACAACTAGGATACTTACTGAACAATCAAGCCAAATTTCATAAACAACTTAAAGCAGCTTGAACAACAATTGCTGATGTCTACAAAGTTGTAATAAAATCGGTGGACGTGATCATGACAGATACGTCATGACTCTCTTCAAGGTTTAAAAGTATGAGAAAGAGTTGATTTTGCATGGCGTCAACGTCAAAGTCATAAAGTCCAAGAAAGTGAAAGTCAGAATTAGAAAAATATAACTAAAGGGAAGTTCCATTGCTTTATTCAATTTAATCTGCTCACTAAGATTACGATCTGTTTATATGAAGATTGACTTAATTAATGATACTATTTGTTCCTTCCTCAGGTCCGACCACATGCTGCTAGGTGATAAGACATTTATTAGCGTAGCAGCATTTGACCATTAACACTGACACAAACGTGTTCACAGTAGACTGAAACCATTGCTCAAAAAAACCCGTTCCTGAATCGTAGCTCAAATCTGCTCGAAAACAGTAGCCATTAGGCAAAGTAAGGCAATCGAACAAGATCCAATCGTTTCCGCTTCCTTTCGAGATTGACTATCTTCAAGTTATAGTCATAGAGTGAGCCGCACGCTAATGCTAGAAGAAAGAACGTACGGAATAAAACCGATTCAGAAGTCAACGAACCTCCGAGATGCCGGCAGTATTAGACGCCTAAACGAACTTGGCTATCCCGCTGGTTGGAGGGACCCGGTAGGGGCTGGTGACACATCCACTGCCCGGCGAACAAATGATCGTATCCGGTGAAGGGCCGCTCGTGATATTCATCTCGCGCGCTGAAGAATGAAGTAGAACGCCGGAGCGGCCGGGCAACCGTTGTTTGTCAAGTGACATTCGTGGTGTGGACATGCTTACGCATAATGATGTCATCGAGGTTCGAGGCGGAAGAAATTCAGATCGACCGTCGCTTACCGAAGATCGTCGCTGATAGGTGCCAACGCGAGTTTGAAGCTTGAAGAAACGTGCTGAGAGAAGAATGAGCATTTAATGCCCGGTAGATTTTATGCCCAGCCTCGTAAACAGCTCCGGATTTACTTCTCTGTTGCTGGAGATATAAGAAAAAATTGTGCCTTATTTGGAAACTATTTGGAAACCAAATGCACTCTAAATGTTGACATCCTAATGAACCACCAACAAGCAGCGCATTTTTTGCAGTTTGTTAACATCTCTCTCTCTCTCTCTCTCTCTCATCACCCCGACAGCATAACATTTGGATTGCAAATGAAAAACCAAAATCCATTTGCGATGACTTATGATCCGGGCGCCAGAGTTGATTTTGCATGGCGTCAACGTCAAAGTCATAAAGTCCAAGAAAGTGAAAGTCAGAATTAGAAAAATATAACTAAATGGAAGTTCCATTGCTTTATTCAATTTAATCTGCTCACTAAGATGACGATCTGTTTATATGAAGATTGACTTAATTAATGATACTATTTGTTCCAACCTCAGGTCCGACCACATGCTGCTAGGTGATAATACATTTATTAGCGTAGCAGCGCTTGACTATTAACACTGCCACAAACGTGTTCACGGCAGATTTAAAGCATTGCTCAATAAAACCCGTTCCTGAATCGTAGCTCAAATCTGCTCGAAAACAGTAGCCATTAGGCAAAGTAAGGCAATCGAACAAGATCCAATGCCTTATTTGGAAACTATTTGGAAACCAAATGCACTCTAAATGTTGACATCCTAATGAACCACCAACAAGCAGCGCATTTCTTGCAGTTTGTTAACATCTCTCTCTCTCTCTCTCTCTCTCTCTCTCTCATCACCCCGACAGCATAACATTTGGATTGCAAATGAAAAACCAAAATCCATTTGCGATGACTTATGATCCGGGCGCCCTAACTCTCCCGGGATGTAATCCATTTAGGAAGTAACCACTGCACTTTCACGACCAGCAAGTAAAGATCATCAACTATTTGCGCTTTCGATGCTTTCGCCGAGACGATTTATACACAAAATTCCTCGGCAACAACAGAGGAAAAAAAAAAAGCGGAAAGCGCATTCCGCATCAAGAATGATGACAGCGTAAGACGGTGACTGGCGTGTTTGAGACGATTTCCGTGGGTTCAGCCACTGGTAAGCTCGGAGCTTTTTTTTATCTGTCGCTGCGCTGTGATTTCGCAATAACAATTGCAAAGTGCAGTTTCTTACGCTTCGCGGGTGAATGCAGCTTACAGGAAGATTTTCGTTGCTCGTTTGGCTCTTGGGGTCGCCTTTTCTTGACTTAGGGGTTTACCATCGTCGCATTAATATTGTTAATGATCTTAAGTAGGTTTGCTAACAAAAAAAGCTTTCTCGATGCGATTGTGCTGGAAGCTGGAAGTTTGTGTTCCCTTTTTTGTTGTGGTCATGTAAACTACGAGAAATTGCAATTCAGAATGAGTATGATTGCACTTTGTTCCGATAAAACTGTAACCTCACATTCCTCTGAACATAACGCTTGGAATGAAAAGTAATAACTGTTACTGTTACCGGAAGGAAAACATTTTGTTATGATTTAATCCGAATCCGTCAGAGTGGGTATGCCGATTGAAATTCAATAGATGAAATTAATTTCATTCCACTGTCGCCAGTAAAATCTCATCTAAATGGATCTATTCAAGCATTCCCACCCGAATGGGAGTATGGGAAACAAGCGATAGCGCACAACTGAGTTGAGTGAAACGACAACAGGCGGCATCGAACCCGAAGGACGAAAGGAACGGCAAACTAGAGCGGATGAAAATATATTAAATTTCGAAACATCGCTGTTAATTAAACAAACCTGCACATATTGATTAAATTACTCGTGGCGCGTTCTATTTTTTTCCTCCCCTGGCTGTTGCATTTCCATCGAAACGGGTCCGAGGGTGAACGTTTACGCACCGGAATGGTCAGCGTAGAGATGTATTGGGGCCTACTGTGTTTTTTTGTTACGCCTCCTTTACGCCTCCGATTCCGGTATTGATTTCCGCTTTTTATCGATAGAATAAATTGAAAACGACTCGCAACATGGTTCCGATATTGAGAGATGCGTTTCATTTTAGACCAATTTGTGTTGGCTTTTCCCATCAGAACTTGTTCCCCGGACAAGGGGAGCGATCGCGGAGCGGAGATGGAGGAAATAATTTCAAAATGAAAATGGACGAAATTGGCGAGTGTGTTTTTTTTTGTCTCATAAGCCGTAGCATGCGATTTTAGCCTTTGTTTGGAAGGAATGTGCGCAAAATTCGATCCTCCAGCGATAAAGGATCTTCTCGCCGGCTCGCTTTCGTTTGTTTATCAATGGGGTTCATGCACCAAACAGGATCTCCATACAGGATCTCCAAAACGATCGAGAAAAACAAAAAATTAAACACCAAACCGTACCCAACCGAGCTGATAATGAAAATCCAAACAATAAAAATCTATCCAATATTCATATTGGAGAACGAGATAATTGAGTTAGAAAAAAAAACGGTCGAACTGGGCTAGGTCGGTCCGGAAGTGCCCTCATCGTGTACCTTCCTGCGCACAGCACATTGCAGGACAAACAAACGATCAGAGGGAGAAAAAATCCCCCAAACCAGTGTGCGAGAACCGATACATCCTTTCCAGAGTGGAGCAAGGAAAAAAATACTCCATTTCCGGTTGACTTGCGATAAATGGAGATAATGCGCAGCGAACGCCGAAAATCGAACCGCTCGAATAAAAGGAAGCATTGAGGGCTGAAAACAAAAAACCATACTTCACGGAACTCATTGAAGCTGCAAATGGATTCATTCTGGCCGAGGGGGGTGCGAAAGCTTTTTGTGAACGATTGGGAAGGCAAATAAACTATGCCGATGTGCCTTCCGGGTGCGGCTTAAACACGCCTCACCCAGCCGGACAACAATAGGTCGAGGCAATGAGGGCAGCAAAAACAAACCCCCGGCGATTCGGCGATCATTTGAAATGAAAATTTCGGCTCCCAGAATCGGCGCGTTACGAGGATCCGGCCGGGAAATCCTTTCGCTGAAGAATGGTACACGTCTCTTTGAACCTTCCGGCCAATTCCCGGAGACGTCTCAAGTTTGGGCTGGAGGTTGCGTTCTTCAGCATGTCCGGAATACTTTACATGTCGCTTTCGTTTGAGCAGCAGCAGCTCAAGCGAATCCTTCCGTGCGAAGATGTTTGAGAAGTTTCACATCCACAGTGTTTGATCCGTGTTTTCGTGAGACTTTCTCTCTAGCAATCGAAGCATGCGTTATCTGGGACTGGCTGCACAACGGGGATGATTTTGCGCATACACACACGCACACATGCACGGAGTGATTGCAGCGTGATTTGATGAGGTACGTCCAGTGCTGGCTGGTTAGGTGCCCCTGTGTGTTTTTGTTTGTGCTGGGAGGTTTAATTTGGATAGGGAGTATGGTTAGGTTATTTCGCAAGAAGAAATTTATGCTCCCTCATCGGTAAAGGATTTTCACAGATTGCACTTTTTGACTGTTGAGATTGCAGAGTGCAAGTCATAGTTTCGTTGAGGAGTTATATGACGAAGCGATAATGTGCATACCGCATATTTCAAGCATTGCGGTTTTTTTGGTTTACTATACGAAGGTTTGTTCATCTGTTGTTAGTCATCTCAATCCCCAATTCTTCGTTTGGAATCCTCGATATTGGTGATTTTCTTTCTTTGTTTTAGACTCCTATGCTACAGGATTCGGTGTTAAAACTTTGTATTATAGTGGATCACCTTTTCTCTTCTTTTAAGGCATTTACTCACTATCTTTTTGGCTCGGTATAACGATTCCTTTTCGAGTAGATTTTATATTTGATACAACCTGAAATATTGGTTAAAATTCACGTTTTTTATTACAATAAATATTTTTAACTAGTTTCAGAAATGTTTTGATGATGGTTTTGTTGATCATTGTATGATTATCTTATTGATTACTCAATTTAGATTTATATTACGATTACCAAAAATAGTTTTAGAACTTGAGTAATTAAAATATCGCACATGAGTCAAATTCTTTACATATATAATCATTTCTAGCATATCTCACGGACTAGCAATGAATCAACATGGATTGAAAGGTTATATTCTAGAATATGCTCACGATATGTATACTACCTTTTTTTTAAAGCAATTTTACTAACGATTATTATTAATCAATCTTTAATAATACGAATTTTCGGTCATACATCTCTTCAAATTTTAGTATTATTCTCTGCAAACAAGTGATCGTATAGTTCTGCTACGCGCTGTAGTAGCACCGCGCAGACTGGCTGATTGGCCGTTTTTACTTTTCAACAAGTCAACAAGAACATAACTCAAGTCAGAAGCGTCGCTCTTGGCCTTAAGCATGGCCTTAAATAGGCTCCATAATTTGTGGTTTTAAATTTCATAGTTGTTGAAGCTAATAATTAGGTCATGGAAAGCCTCAAAGACCTACTGAGACTCTCGCACTCATGGTGAACAACAAGTTATTTGAGTGATATCAAAAAAGCGCCATTAATCATCTAAAACATAATCGCAGTCAATACTAGCCCATGATTTGAGCATTCTTCCCCACAAAGCATAAACAGGGCAAACCAAAAAAAAGTAAGACGATAATCCTTCTTGCGCAGGCTCTATCACCGCTTATCAGCAATAAGCATCGCCCATCGTGCCCATCGACAGCAAAGTTATAATCAATTCCAAGGCAGCCGCAGGCGTTCCGCAAGTGTCACTTTCGATCGCCCACCAATCGGGCACCGCGCGCCTGACAAATGATGGATTAACGAATCTGTTCCGCCGACCGAACCGAGGCCGCCGGCATCGGCCAGAAATCCAATTAATTGTCGATTATATCGAATAATTGCATCCATCCGCTGCGAGCCATTCCCGGAGGGTCGCCGTGGAGAACCGTCCTGAAGGACTGCGGACTGCGAGGGGATGTGCAAAAGAAACCATTTTGCACGGTAGCCTTTAATCGATTAATAGATTAAGGAAGCGTTTCACTTGTGGCGCGAAAATTCACCAGCCGAATTTATGCAAATACTTGCCAATGTTCTCAATAAGAGCTTAAGCAGGCTTGCTGCGAGCGGAAAATTTACTTTTAATTGAAGAGTTTACGATAGAGCACTGCTCACAGCGAGGCGCCCTCCAGAAAGGAGTCACGCGACATTTGCAAACTTCTCCGCATAAACCTTCCATTTTGCATTATTTACGCTCGCAAATGCGTACGCCATTTATCACCATCGCACGCTCCCGGTTGAAAACAGCTTGAAAAGCGCACTCGCACCCTCAACGAAACGAACTCTCACCCCACGCATGCGACTAAAAATATTTCCACCCAATAGCTGAACCGTAAAAAATTGATTTCGCCAAAATGGAGCATCAATTTCAACCACTTGACCGAACGGGCGGCTACTGAAGCGAATTCGCACCACTTCGCGACCCCCGGAAAAGCAACCGGAAGCATCTTCACCGGCGTGTCTTGCCCGCCCGCTTCTCATCCGGACTCCGGAAATACGGTGATTTTTGCCGTATGATTACTCTTTTTCTCGTTAATACCCTTAAGTGTGCAGCACCCCCAACGCCCGAGGTCATTGTTTTCCCGTTTTGTTTTGTCTCGCTTCTGTGCACGCCCGGTGTCGCAGCTGGAAAATGCTTTCCCGGGCCACCAGGAAAGGAGTCCTTCTGCCTGCCGAACGAGGAGGACGCTTCGAGGCGAGGGAGTGAGCCCGTTTTTAATTTCACACTCGCATGATTGTTCAAATTAATGGCTGTAATACTTTACGCTGCAATCTGGTCCGGTCAACCTGGCAGCAAATCAGCCCGGCGAACGGTGGGGACAATTGAAGCGAATCAGCAAAAATGCGACCGTAACGTCGTGCGATGGTTTGAGCGTTGCGTGATGGAGCGTTCAATTAGCAACTGTGTGGAGCGCAGATAATTGAAATGTTTGCAATTGTCGTCGACGACAGTTTGGTGATACGTTTTAAAATGAATCTGTTTAATCTGCTCATTTTAAACTAAAAAAGGGGACAACAATATTTTACACACTATTTTCCTGTAACGTACAAGTTACTATTTCGGCTAAAGTTGTAAATGTTAAGAATTTAAAGTCACTGTGTGAATTTGGTAAAATCTTAAAGACATATTGATTCCTGTTCCCGCCACGAGATGGCGCCACTCTATGAAGCCTGAAGGAATGTGTTTCATCTGTAGTCGTTCCAATTTAGCATAGACATATGTTTTTTCCCAATTTCGACGCATCTTCAAAACTAATAAATTAATAAAATCAAATGATTAGTCCCTTTTAAATTATACAAATATAGTCACTGAAGCTTTATTGAAGAACCAATACGAACATTCTGAACTTATTAATTAAAAGTGCTCGAATCGAAAATAAATGTTTTAGAAAAACTCAGTAAAGCAGCAAAAGCATAGTTCATTTTACTTATATTCATCCTAATAATCTAAATTTGACTAGCTAACTCATATAACCGCACCGTCGTAATAACTCAAGGTCAAGCTTGCTCACAATAATTGAATTGAATAAAATAAATCTGTTCCAGGAGTCTTTAACATGTCACAATTTAAACCCGTACTTAATGCTGTTTCTAATCTTCGCTCCTTTAAAAATAGGGATTAAATCTAGTTCCACTCCAACACACACGCTCCAGGGGAAAAAATGTTCTGTTTTCAAATCTACTTAGTTACACAGTTTAATCCCCCATCGCTGTTTTTCTATTATTATGCGTTGGAACAGGCGTTTATCAACCGCTTCCAGTTCCTGCGTAAATATTGCACTCACCCAGAACGTACCCCATCGGGCTAGAGACAAAAAGGCATTAGACAGCATCAACGTGTCCCGCCGCCCAGCACACTCACACGCATGGAACGGATGAGATAACAGCGTGGAAACGCGAGGCAAGCTTGGAGCAACGAAAATCAACACCACGGGAAAGCGGTCGCAACAACCGAGCCGCGTTTGATCCTTTCGCACACCCATAGAGCGCGATCGGAAGCATA
>KZ067836.1:60941-76412 GCA_002091845.1 Anopheles cracens
CTCTACGTTAAAATAAGTTTTGTGAATTGTAGTCCACTATTTTAAGTTTTTTCACGCAAATAAATGTTTTTTTTTATAAAAAAATTAGTAGAATAATTAAGAAACAAATTATGGTTTCTTAACCTTCAGTATTATTTTGATGAGTTTTATTGATTCTCCTTTTTTGTAGCTAGTATAGTGCTATTTATGCCATTTTAATGTTTTATACCATTGTTCAAATCTGTAGGTTTCATTTTTAACAAAAATTTGTAGCACGACAAGGGATTACAAAATAATATATGCATATTTTAAAAACAAGGTTCGAATAACTCATTTTAAATGCGAGGGATATTATAATGTAGTAATACAAATTTCAAAAGTTCCGTGAAATAAGGATAATACATTAAGCTATGAATATTAAGACCTTACATGTATTGACATTACGTGGAAAAAATATGTAACGGAAAAAATGAAAATATATAACTGAAGATGTGGAAAGATAAACACGATCAATTTTTTCCAACAGCAATTTTTTCCAACGAAGTGCAGAGTCAAAAAATACGTGGTATTGGTCTTAAAGAATATCAACTTTCTAATCTACTATATATAAATATTACTGGTACTATGCTAATACAGAAACTGTTTCTAAAATGAATGCAAACCTAATGAAGGAGGGAAGATATTCTAAGAAAAACCTTTCATTTTCAATCGTGTGCTTGCCGGCATGAAATATGTCAAGGATAAACCCCAACATTTATGAAAAAACTGCATTTCTTGGTAGCAGTGCTAGTTTTGTTTCACCGGGTGTAATCGCAGTTAACCTACTGTTTGTCCAACACTTCCGACGCACGCTTTCCATCAATCGAGGTGGAAACGATCGATTATCCTCCCCATCAACGCAACCCACGAGGCACGACTGGCACTGTGGAGTGAATGCAGCACAATTTCGCTGTTATGCTATTCTAACCTTTTCACCGCACCCTCAGCTTTGTTCTATGTTGGCATTAGAATCAATTCCGGTAGCCGGAATCGCACCGGGACGAAAAAAGGGAAAAGTGGAATGATGGTACGATGATGCGTAGTTATTTTTCCAAACCATAATCGGATCGGAAGGCACACAAGCCTGTTCCAGAGAGAGAGAGAGAGACGAAACATAACCACACACCAGAGCAGAAAGTGGAGAAAATGCGTCGTAGGACTGGAATGATTGACAGCGACCGACCAAGGGAGTGAAAGTATTTTCCCCCTTCCGTTCTTACGCTTTTTGCGTCCTTACGCTCCTTTGTGCTCCCTTTTCATGGATGCTGCTAATCGTCAATAGTTTTCACTTTCTCGTTTGATGTACGGAAGCGAGTGGGTTAAGTGTGCGAAAGGTGTGTATGTGTGTCAAAGCGATTTCATTCAATTATCATGCTTGCAATCACCCACTGGACAGACCACCGGGCTCAAGCCCAAAAACACCCTTGGGGGAGCGTTTGCCTTTTTTTTGCAGCTAACGCATCCTACCCAGTAAGGTGAAACATCTGAACCTTGGCTTTTTTGCCCCATTCCCGACCGTATAAAATGCAGTACCGTTTCTCATTTCGCTTCCTCCCTTTCCCAAAACCCTTTCCCAACTATCTTCACTGAATTAAAAACTCCGAATGCAAACAAATCCTATCAAACCATCTCGAAACACCACCATTGGCTACCAATAAGCATACCATTCTTATTGCCCGGCTCCCATCAAAAGCGATGATTGCCTGCATACCGAATCGAATGCAATGTCGCTCTCAGATCCATTCCCAAACGAAACCGCGGCAACAAAACTGCGACAAAAGTTATGCAAACATGCTCATCACCGTGGGCCGTTCACCCCGACCCCGGGCACATCTAACCGGGGTGACACCGTCGGGATGGAACCTGTGGCACGCCAGATAACAAAACGAAACAAAAACCGAATGCGTTTATATAAGCATATAAGCGGGACCCAACGGTAAAGCAAACACACACACGCACGGCAAGGAGGGTCCCAGGAGGAAAATCGGTTCCGAAAACTCGATAACGCACCGGACGGGCGGTGGAGTTGTTTTACCGAATTTTCGGCAGCTTGCCAAACAGCGGTGAAAAATAATAATATCATTCCCGGGGTTTGATGTGCCAGTGAAAAACGCCACCATATGCACCCTGCACTTGCGTGTTTTTTTTTCTCTATTTTTTCTGTAAATATATTCACCTCGAAGCACGGTAACGGATGCACGAGGGTCGCCTTTAAAAAAAATGTAGTGAACATAATTCAAACGCTTTCCACAGCACAAGGAACGACGTCCACGACAAACAACCCCTTTGATGTTGATTGTTTAAAATGATTGGCTCGTTCATTCGTACGAGTTCATCCGGGGTTCATGCGATGAAAAAACGAAATCATCGCATCGTGCTGCATTATGCTCTCCACGGCAGCATAAACGCATAAAGGACGCGGGGAGAGAATGCGATGTTTCAGAGAGAGAGAGAGAGCGAGAAAGAGAAGGAGAGAGAGAGAGGGAAGCCGCGTGGATTCACGCAACGGTGCACGCGGCAGTCTCTGGCCAGCAAGAACGTGTTCTTTAGTGTTTTTTCCACCGGCCTCGCGGACGGTTGCTGCTGCTGCGAGGGTTGCTCGTGGTGTTGTGATCGCCGAATCGTGCGCGTGTTTTGTGTTGTTGTGCGTGTGCTTGGAGGGGTCGACACGGATCACCCCTCGAGATCGGGCTGAATTTCGCTCGTTGCCGCTTTATTGCGTTTGGTGCGTATGTTGGTTTTGTTTGTTCGTAAATTCTTCCCCATACAATGCCCGCCACGCCGCGAGTGTCATCCGCAAAAAGCTTAACGGGCGTCAATGGGACGCGTGAACCGGGTTTGATTAACGGGCAGCTTTGCGCAACGGGCCAGGATTCGGCGGATGACGCGGCGTCACATTAGATCCTGCGTTGCTGTTTGCCCTTGTTGCCGGGAGGACAAAAAGCGTGCTAGGAATTACCATTTTATTTGCGATTCGTTTACGTTCTCCGCCGTTTAATCCAGCTTTCCCAAGGGGTACCACCCTGGCTGTTCATAAACCACCGAGTTTGATCTATCGGCGTCTTTTGAGGCAGATAAAATCAAACAGGTTTTGCAGTCGGTTTCCTCTAAAATCGTAATAAAACGGGTAATACGGATCAAACAAATTTGTGTACAAAAAAAAAACACAAACACACAGTGCATCAAAAAAGGAATAAAACCTGAATCCTGGTTCCCCAGAAGCCCCGAGAGCCGACAATTAAGAAATAATCGCTAGGCGGAGATCATAAATCACGATAAGCGCGGCCCTAGTTTTCCTGCCCGGCGAGCTCTGTTGTTCCCACCGAGTGTGCACCCCGCGGTGGTCAATCGAGAGCAAAAAACCATCTGCGAGTTTGTGCATGTACGTGTGTGTGAGTGTGACCACAAAGGGAAGGAACCCATCCCAGGTGCCGCCTTTCGCGAAACGGAAATCTCGCTCCCTGCGCGCGCGCACCCGCTCACGGAGCAAGGAACAACAACACCGGGCGTTACAATTATCGGATTATCGCCGATTTGTTTTGACTAGAAGCTTATCCGTGGGGACCACGGCGTCGTGTGCCCGGCGTGTCTTCGAGGTGTAATTCTACAACGCGCCACCAACCGGATGCCGCCGGTGTTGAGTGTAATTCAATAATTGCCGATCGGATTATCGGCCGGTGAGCGCGCGGCGGTTGCGGCAAGTTTTTCGAGCGTGGAAATTTGGTTTAGTTTTCCGTACCGTGTTGTCTAACGTGGATGGTTTTCTTTTCTTTTCTTTTCTGCTTTATTTGCAGTGGCTCGCCTTGAAAGGTGAAGTGTGTTTGGCAGAAGAAGTGTGTAAAAACAGTGTATTCAACTGGCTCCCATGTACCGTGTGCTTGTGTATGTGTGTGAAGTCGTGTGAAGTGAAACCGAGAGAAAAATATCAAAATCTTGTGAGAGTGTGTTTATGGTGTAAAAATTGTTGCTCAAACTAAGTTCACGTCGTGATCGGAGGTGTCGATTGATATCTAAAATTATATTTGTCACCTCACCAACGTGCGTTTTGCTGGTGCTGGTGCATGGAGTGCAGTGTTCAGTGTGTGTAACCTGAACGTCTCGAAGGTAAGGCAACGAGCATCGAATAACACCGGAGGGAACCATCATAATAGGGGGAAAAACGACATTCACAATCCAGGCTAACGATTTATGCGATCATAATGGTGCCGTTGAAGATGAAATTTGATTCGTTGCATACGAACAGCGAGATGCTAGTGTTTGTTCGTACGGAGCGTTACATTTTTTAGACAGAAGCATTAAAAAACATTTATAATTTTAAACATATACGATGATAATGAAATCAGGCCCCTATTCACAATGAAATAGACTCATACCACCTAAAAGGAATATCTTCATGTCGTCCTTTTTTATATATTTTTATTCATATTACAATAAAACAGGAATATTATCATTCAAAATATTTTTATTGGGTTGGCCAGCTCTTACTGAAAAGTCTGAAATCCTTGTTAAAATGGGCTTCGATTTGGATGCACTCAAATTTAGTTTGAATATAATAACTATGTGATTAGGTGGCTTCACACGAGTCGAACTCTGCTCGAATTTGTACGATCTGCGAACTTTTTTTGTCAATGTATTAGTGAGTCGAGCTATGTTCGCCGAGTCTGTTTCAAGTAAAAAACGTTATCCAGTAATAGTGTGCGTGAAGCTCGTCATCAAAAGTTCGACTCGTGTAAACCCACCTATTCAATTACTCCATAGCATCTTAGGGGACATTATTTTCTGTAGTATTCATTTGGAATGAATCTTACTTGTTGAAAAGTCAGGTTGAAAGAGAGCTGGAACAATTGGTCGACATCTTTCTAGGCCAAACATTAACAATTTTATCAAAAATAACACCACAAAATAAATGATTAAAACGCAAACTACGATTTTCATACTTTGACAGAAAACTTTCAAAGAAATTTAAAGTTTTTTTTTACCTAAAAAGAACGGATTGTATGAACAAAAACTCATATTGGTTCTGCCATTTTAGAGCTCCAGCGAAGTATTTGAAAACGCTTGCGATGTTCGTATAAATTGATTCGTCATACGTATCACGCTATTTATCATGCTTATTTCTTTTTACTTACAATCCGTTTAATGGACAGTTTTGGTGTAGATCACTGTCCAGATTACGAGTTTGAAGAGCTTTTCAACAACCGTATCAGCTAAATTGTACCAATGACCCTATCGCCCAAATCTATAACACATTATAATGCTACCGTGCATGTGAATGTACGGGCAAAACCCGCTTTAATCTTCAGATAAAATTGAAAACAGTGGCTTTTTTTTGAGTACCAAACCATTTCACAAAAAAACGCTGCCAGTTTCATTTCGCGCTAAGCTCTGCTATCCAACAAAATGTGTTTGATGCACGAACGTGAACCAAACAAAAAACCTTAGTTGAGCTAAATTAAAATAAAATAAAACAACAGCCGAAACCATCAAACGTTAAATCGCTGATGAACAACCACTCGGATAGGCACACAGGTATTAGAATAGGGGGCCCGCTTTCTATCGTATGCTGGGTCGCTCAAAAAACCTGTGTGCGTGTGTGTGGCCTTCCATAAAAAGCTTTCCACGCCCATGCAGTACACGTTCAACTAACTATTGCTCCAAAAACTCTCACCACCGGGAGATAGTGTTAGTGTGTTTTTGTTTGTTTTTCGCTCTGCACGGTGCCGTACTCAACGGTGGTCAGTTTTCCAACCGCAGTAAGGCACTTCAATAGACAGCTATCAGTGAAGCAGAATAGAAACGAAAACAATATAACACAGAGCTAACGCACGCAATCACTCCGAGTTGTGGAATGAATTTCGCTGTGTTTGGAATAAATGGACGCAACTGGGCTATTTTACAAACTGTGCCGTTTTTTCGCACAGAATTCCATCGATGGAAGCGGCTAGCAGACTGCGACACGTGTGTACACGGCGGGAGTAAATAAAATTTGGAAAACAAAAAGTGCTAGTCACATAATATAGTGAAAAGAGAAGTTTACTTTTATCTCTAGTGGAATAAAAACTCTCGCATTCTTGCGCTTCGGAGACGTCGTTTGAAATCAAATTTGATTAACAAAACGATTACTTTGTAAAGCCTAACCACATTGGCGCCACGCATGCAACACGCGATCGATCTAGGCAAACAAACTCCTTAGCGAAAAAAAGGTGGGCTCAACCCGAATCAAATGTTAATTCTACGCTTTCATGCCCGCGAGTGCTACCTAAGCAGGACCTTCGGCTCCGTCTGTCCGTATCGCGAGAAACCGATCGGGCCGCGGGCGATCGGCCCGGCGAGTTTGCATGAGTAAGCGATATTGTTTCGATACGATTCACCTAATTGGTACCAGATCAAAGCGAAAGCCCACGGGTCGCAAAGATGGTAGCGGGCTGGTGAGAACCTAAAGTAAACCATTTCGGGAAACGGGGCCGCTCCGGTTGTCATTTGATGGACGGGTTTTCGGGTCGAAAATTGGTCCAATTACAAGGTACGAATCGTCCCGTATCTTGTTTCATTGTTTCCCAAATCAGAACCGAATCTTGCATCAATTAAAGCTTCCACGTTCGGACGCATGCTAGCGCCCGTGTTTTGCCTGTCACGGTGTGAACGGCGTTCCCCCTAAACGCGGCGTTGAAAGGCTTCCTGAGCTTCGCAGCACACGAGTTTTGACGAATTTATTGACATTTTATCCGTGTCCGCCCACATGTGGGTTTTCCCGTGACGTTCGAAACAGCGTCCTGGCATGCGAGCGAACCGACCAAAGTCACGGCAAGTTGCCGCTACACTAAAGTGGGCTTAGTGTTCGCTTACACTTCCCAGGAACGGAAAGTCATCCACCACTTCCGGAGCTCTCGACTCGGCGCTGGATGTAGCTCAACGTGCTCGAGCCAGCGAAGGTTCTCGAGTGAACTTAATCTTCTTAGCGACACTGGTGGATCCGCCAGAGGCACCACTAACGGTCAACCTCTAATGGCAACAACTGTTCGGTTCGTTCGGCTCGGTAGCGAAGATGTGCCCGTAGTCGCAGCCGAAGTTCGAATGTATCGCTCCCGCACCCGTGTTTGCACTGACGGCGGCACTGATTCCCATTACGCCATCAACGCCCATTACCATCCTCATCATCGCCATTAACATCCTCCAGGCAGGAGGAGCTGGCTTCTGGTTCTGGTACCGGCTTTTCGAAAAGCGAATCGGAACAGATTGTTTGCGTGCGACAGTCGTCTCGGGAGTTTCCGCAAGGACGTCTTAATTGCTGTCGTGCGTATGTGCGGTCTTCCCTTTGTCCTTGCGCCGCACACCCTCAGTCACACTTTAACGCCCCGTCACGTACATTGCGCAGAACACTTCGGCGGTGCCTACCCAATTGTCTTCGTCGAGTCAAATTAAACCCCCCCAGTGACTGAGCCTCAGGTTCGCAGTTAATCTCGGGCTCGACTTCAGGCACCTGGCCAAAGTCAAACTTATTCCACACACATAATATAGTGAAAAGAGAAGTTTACTTTTATCTCTAGTGGAATAAAAACTCTCGCATTCTTGCGCTTCGGAGACGTCTTTTGAAATCAAATTTGATTAATAAAACGATTACTTTGTAAAGCCTAACCACATTGGCGCCACGCATGCAACACGCGATCGATCTAGGCAAACAAACTTCTTAGTGAAAAAAGGTGGGCTCAACCCGAATCAAATGTTAATTCTACGCTTTCATGCCCGCGAGTGCTACCTAAGCAGGACCTTCGGCTCCGTCTGTCCGTATCGCGAGAAACCGATCGGGCCGCGGGCGATCGGCCCGGCGAGTTTGCATGAGTAAGCGATATTGTTTCGATACGATTCACCTAATTGGTACCAGATCAAAGCGAAAGCCCACGGGTCGCAAAGATGGTAGCGGGTATTACATATGAATGTGTAGTCATTTGCATGCGTGTGAGTCATTTGTGTAAACTTGCTAAAACCGACTTTAAATTCAGCTATCATCGACCTAGTTGAGAACCAAAAAGTTTCTACATGTAAGAAGTTCTTTTAAAGGAAGCGGCTTTTAAAAAGCGTCATAAAAGAAACAAAGTGAGTCATAATTCCTTTGAGAGTCGACCGTCTTAAAAAAAACAAAACTTTTTCAATTATACGATTGCTCCAGTTTTCCGTTTCTTGAATGATGATATCGAAGAAAATGTGTCATAGGAATAATGGGTGTCAAGTCCATTTTTTTAGAAGAGGAATAAATAGCTTGATGTATTGGCCAAATTTCTAGAGAACGGACATCAAATTGAATCTTAACCACTATCATAAACAACTCATTACACCATTCAAGGGTCCACTTAGCACATCAATAGCTCCGTTAAATGTACTTACACAGTCCTCTTGTTTGCCCCCTGGTCAGTATAAACGTTCCAACCTTTCGCAGTGAAACCAAATATCCCCATACACTTGTATCTCGTCGTTCTAGATTCCACGCGTCCCGACAGCACATCGAAACGCTCATTATTTTGGTTGTGAAATAAATTTGCCCAGCGAAGGATTACACCGGTGCAATTGCATAAACACAGCTGGCACTGCAGGGAGGTAAATAAAGGGATTCTTTTAATCACTGCTTAATTAGGTTGCGTATGCTACACCACTAACGCATTTTAGTTTTTTTTTGGGAAAGATGGACTGCGGTAAATATGGGCTATTCATTTTAATGCTTTCTTTTATCAATACTCATTATTTGAATTTTAATTGGATTAATAAAACCTGCTTACTGGTTTTTGTTATCATCACCATCATTACCATGATCATAAAAAAAAACAAAATATTTTTCTATTTCTTTATTTTAATTTTTTAATTTTTTATAATTAAAAAAGCACTTTCAAAGATATTCGCACTCGCACCGGGACTAACCTTGATTGGGTGGCCCCGGTTCCTCTTTCCACACGGGGCAGACTGTTCCGGTGCAGCTGGTGCTGCTGATGTTTCACGGCACGACACGGCGTGGCATTGAACAAATTAACAAACAACGCCATCGTCGTCGAAGCATAACGACAAGCCGGGAACCAACCCAATCTTCTCCGCCCCACTCGCCACTCAGCAATGGAAACAGCTGTTTTGCGGATGCAAATGCCGCACAACTGCAGATGATTGTTTCGCTGTGCTTGCGCCGCCTAGTGGAGTGTGAAACTATTTTGGCAAACGGCACGAACCGCACCTCCCATCGATAACAATCGATGGCGCGGGCGGAGCGCGGGGGAGCCTAATTGAAATGAGCGGTTATGGAAATGAGCGTGTTTGCAGTGGTCCTAGGAGCAGCATCTGCTGTCGGTGCCGAAACATAACAGTTTGCCCGGAAACTTCCAGTCGGCCGGCTCCTGGGGTCTCTGGAGCATTTATTTTGGTTGTGAAATAAATTTGCCCAGCGAAGGATTACACCGGTGCAATTGCATAAACACAGCTGGCACTGCAGGGAGGTAAATAAAGGGATTCTTTTAATCACTGCTTAATTAGGTTGCGTATGCTACACCACTAACGCATTTTAGTTTTTTTTTATAATTTTTTATAATTAAAAAACAGTCGAATTTTTTTAGTTTCAAATAAAACCTAAATCAAGTAAAACACAATTTTGGGACACTAATACCAACAGAAATTAAGGGCCCGATTATGAAACTCAAGCGTCACAAAGTCTCTAATAAAACGTTCGCACAAAACGTCAAACATATATTCGCGTTTTACGTTAGATGCTTCCGTTTGTGTTTCATAATAGGCCCTTAAATGTCGCAAAATAATATGCATAATAATGACAATAGATGAGAATAACGTTTATTGTCATTATAATTACTAACGCACCAATGTTAAGTCTGTTTTCGTTTTGAATTATGTTAATTTTTTATTACATATGAATGTGTAGTCATTTGCATGCGTGTGAGGAATCTTAACCACTATCATAAACAACTCATTACACCATTCAAGGGTCCACTTAGCACATCAATAGCTCCGTTAAATGTACTTACACAGTCCTCTTGTTTGCCCCCTGGTCAGTATAAACGTTCCAACCTTTCGCAGTGAAACCAAATATCCCCATACACTTGTATCTCGTCGTTCTAGATTCCACGCGTCCCGACAGCACATCGAAACGCTCAGTCTGTTGCAGTAAAACAGTCCTAAATTAAATACCCATTCGCTGCAACTGTACAAGTGAATATTCATGTGACACGACGGTGGGTCCACTCGAAGGATCCTTCAAATGGTCGTTCGGTTCGTAATGGGACTCCTCCGTGTGTGCGTTTTGCACACGGGACAGACGACACAAACTCTTGCATTTTATAGTCCATGATACCACCGTGCGGCAAAGAAAAAGAAACGCTACGACATGGTCATGGACATGGCTAGCGGGAAAACAGCAGGAGAATAAAAACGGACAAGTTCCTGCAGAACGTTACCATTGGTTAGCGTTGAGGTTATGCCCCAATAATCTCGCTCCCAGCGCTCCACCATTCCGTACCGATGGTCAAGATCAACTACCGTTTGACATTGTGTCCTCGACGGTGGAGCCAAACATGACGGGACGTGAGAGAAAAACAGAGAGAGAGATGTAGTTATCCATCTTCTTCATCCGAAACGAGTGGTACTAGACTGATAGCGATGACGGAGCGCACCGAGCTAGAAATCAATGGAAGGATTTGATGGCTCAGTATCCATCCTGAAAGTCCTCCAGCACTTACCTGTCTCTGGAATGGACCCTAGATTACCCCGATGAATGGAGCATGATGACATTCTAGTTCACGGACACTTCATAAGGCAAAGATTTCATTAAACGGAGAATTGGTTTTTGTTTTTGTCTCATTTCCAATGGCCCTGGTTTAAACGGTGTTTCGAAAATATTCGAAACCCATCATAAAGCTCGTAGTGATATCAAAGTTAAGTATTTTCAAAAATGCGTCACGCGCAAAACATAACCTCAAACCGAAAAAAGAAAGTATAGTCCTCTAACCGATGCATTCAATCCCCGGCGCTTCTCGCTAGATCAAAGTGAAGCATGCAATTTGCGTCGTGGCAATCTTTTTCCCGACTCTCGAGGTAATGTTCACAACGCACGGCAGCAAGATGAAAAATGCTTCCAAAATGCTTTTATTTCACCGGTTCTGCATTTTTCCCGCAGGGCTATCTCTGGCCCGGGTTGACGCTTGCGAAGAACGCTACGACGTACAAGTTGACGCACGGGCGAGCCCGGCGCACACCAGTACGGTGCCGGTGAGACAATGAAACTGAAATTAATATGCGGTTTCGGTTGAGAAACTCCTTTCTTTCCGCTGTTTCGTTTCCCGGTGGCATCAAATTACCTCTGTCGCAGGCACGCCATACCGAAGCCAGGAAGGCAAATACTGCCGGGAACGTTTCTAAAATACGTGGCGATCGGTAAGGTGTACGGTTTGGTGCATACAAGTGCAGTTGCACTTTGGGACGAGGTGATGTTCGTGCAGTTTGTCGTAGAGAGTCAGAAGTTCCCCGGGTTGGTATGTTAATTTGGCAAAGAGGAACAAATACAACTTTAGATCCAATAATGTAGGTTGATATCAAACATTGTAAAGCTGATGGTAAGAGTAATATGTTGATGGAAACCACATAAATTTTTAAATTGAAACCATTTGTTTGATTATGCTAAATATAACGATCTCTCACAAGCTTCCATGATACCTGACCTCAATAAAATAGTCATCAAAACAATATTACATAACGGGCAGTGATAGTTTTAGTTAAGTAAAAAGTCAAATTTAATTGCCTTAATGCACCTCCAAACAGTCGCCAGTTCCGAGAAAATCTCCTCCCGAAAACAATTAAGCGCCGTTAACTCCATCACGAAACTTAGATGGCCTCCACGTGAGACATTCCCGCACACGTAATTTCAAATCGATTTGAAACCGGTTTCAACATTTTTGGCACGTGTTGAAAGCGAAACCACCGAGTCTTTCTTCCGCTTTTCTCCATTATCTACCGCCCTCTGGAATTGGATCTAAATTCCCGGACCTCAACTGTCGCAGCGATCCTTGGGGAGCACCGAAGGTGGGGGGGCGAACATAGCTCCGGCTGATCCTAATCGAGTTTCGAGCAACGAATTCATCGCAGCGCGTGTGGTGAAAACTCCCCGAAGGATCAGGAGTGTTGCCTGCCGCTGCCCGCTCCACCCCCGGCCTTTCGAGTCGTTCATTATGCTAAAGCATGTACAGCAACTTCCGGTCGGCTTGGAGTGTGCTGCACCACTCCAGCAATCCCGCCGGGAGCGAAGGATCCCGGGGACTGGCTGAGCGTCTGAGAGCGAGAGAGAGCGAGAGAGCCCGGAAATATTTCAGTCAATGAGCTCCGGGTTGCTGTCGGGTCTGTCATCCAATCTCATCCACATTACGGACCGTATTATGAGCGCCATCATCCACCCGAAGCCCTCAAGGAAGGAAGGAAGCCGTGTGAAGGTGTGCTCGAGCCCATCCGGGTCCGGGAGTCTTTAAAACTGACTGAAGAAACCATACAAAAGCCGCACCAGCGTTGATTTTTGGGGAGCGTCTGAAGTTGAGGCCACCTTTTCAAATTAAAGTAACTGTCAAAATAAAGGTGGAACATTTAAAATCCAGTAGGAATCCGTCTCGAGGCCCACGGAAAAATTGTGGAGCAGGAAATTCGAGAGAAGGCAGTTTGTCGTAGAGAGTCAGAAGCTCCCCGGGTTGGTATGTTAATTTGGCAAAGAGGAACAAATACAACTTTAGATCCAATAATGTAGGTTGAATAATGAAGGTTGATATCAAACATTGTAAAGCTGATGGTAAAAGTAATATGTTGATGGAAACCACATAAATTTTTAAATTGAAACCATTTGTTTGATTATGCTAAATATAACGATCTCTCACAAGCTTCCATGATACCTGACCTCAATAAAATAGTCATCAAAACAATATTACATAACGGGCAGTGATATTTTTTAGTTAAGTAAAAAGTCAAATTTAATTACCTTAATGCACCTCCAAACAGTCGCCAGTTCCGAGGAAATCTCCTCCCGAAAACAATGAAGCGACGTTAACTCCATCACGAAACTTAGATGGCCTCCACGAGAGACATTCCCGCACACGTAATTTCAAATCGATTTGAAACTGGTTTCAACATTTTTGGCACGTGTTGAAAGCGAAACCACCGAGTCTTTCTTCCGCTTTTCTCCATTATCTACCGCCCTCTGGAATTGGATCTAAATTCCCGGACCTCAACTGTCGCAGCGATCCTTGGGGAGCACCGAAGGTGGGGGGGCGAACATAGCTCCGGCTGATCCTAATCGAGTTTCGAGCAACGAATTCATCGCAGCGCGTGTGGTGAAAACTCCCCGAAGGATCAGGAGTGTTGCCTGCCGCTGCCCGCTCCACCCCCGGCCTTTCGAGTCGTTCATTATGCTAAAGCATGTACAGCAACTTCCGGTCGGCTTGGAGTGTGCTGCACCACTCCAGCAATCCCGCCGGGAGCGAAGGATCCCGGGGACTGGCTGAGCGTCTGAGAGCGAGAGAGAGCGAGAGAGCCCGGAAATATTTCAGTCAATGAGCTCCGGGTTGCTGTCGGGTCTGTCATCCAATCTCATCCACATTACGGACCGTATTATGAGCGCCATCATCCACCCGAAGCCCTCAAGGAAGGAAGGAAGCCGTGTGAAGGTGTGCTCGAGCCCATCCGGGTCCGGGAGTCTTTAAAACTGACTGAAGAAACCATACAAAAACCGCACCAGCGTTGATTTTTGGGGAGCGTCTGAAGTTGAGGCCACCTTTTCAAATTAAAGTAACTGTCAAAATAAAGGTGGAACATTTAAAATCCAGTAGGAATCCGTCTCGAGGCCCCCGGAAAAATTGTGGAGCAGGAAATTCGAGAGAAGACAACGAAAGCCCAGTACAAAAACACATCGCTCGCTTCACTAACGAATCCGTCTTTCCATTTCCATTCCGCGGAAGCTTTTGTTTGCGTATCATATTCGACGCAGTGAAAGACGACTAGGAGCGCAATACGCGCTCGTGAAATCTCAGCGTGAGCTCCACGGTTTCTGGAGCCATGTCCCTCGAGCGAAGGAACGGGGTGCGCTTTGCGAGTAAACATTCGGTGTGCCGAAACTTTCCATTTTTTCTCGGTAGCACTTTAATTGAATTGGAGCAAAACTCTCGGTTTGCCTGTGCCTACTTTTCCACGCTTGTACCTCGTGGTGCCTATTTCTCCAAGGAGAAGTACGTGGTGATCTAGAAAAATAGGGCATCAGTTGAGCCGGGGGGACGGGCTTTATAAATCACCTTGCTTAAAGTTGATCGTTGTGCAGTTTTCCGATCGATTTTTTCCGTACAGCTTTGTGTCCGCTTTTCCAAAGGAAGCGGATAAAAGTTTATCGTCCGACCTGCGCCTTCTCTATCACTGCCGCTCTTAAAACAAACGCACAACCATCATCAAACTCCAGGGGAGACAACAAAAAAAACGTTAGTAAACAACAGCAAAAAATGATACCCAACGCAGAGCGCTGCGCTTTCGGTGGCCAGCCTGTGATCAAATGCTGCTTCGCACGAGATCGCAGCCCGATTATAAAGTCTCGGGCTAACAGAGCGGGCACAAAATACTTTCAACCACGAGCCTTTTAGCCCCCCCTCCCCCTTCCTCTACATACCGCCCTATGCCTTGGGATGTCGAGGACGGCGTGCGGAAGTGGAAAGTTTTATAATGTCACCAAATACTTATAACTCGATCCCGTTTTCTTGCGGGCTCTCCGTTTTGTGAACTTAAACGGTGCCAAGAAGGATTTTTTAGATACTTTTCACCCCCACCGCGGCAGCAGGCATGTTCTACTAGGGAAGGAGACAAACTATCTGGCCGTGCATGCCCGGATGATACACCGATTTGCTGACATAAGTGGTTCTTTATAGGGGTTTTATGGGTTATCAGTTGCTTTACGGTGGTTTAGCATGGAAAATTCTTTGTCGAGTAGAGAAATGCAGTGAGGAAAGTAAAAAGACATAAATATATATGATTTTAATTGCTTTTTATAATCAACTTTCAATTCTTTCGCAAAAAATGCAGTTATTATATTTACATTAGGGAGTAATCTGAATAGTTACTGAAATAGAAAACAGATTCTATTTTTTTTTTATTTATAGTTTGAAGAAAATCATTAAGATGAATACATTTCACGCGTCGATTTTGCCATTTTATTGGGTTGCTGGATTGTTAATGATTTTGTCTATTTATGTCTATTTATTTACGTGCGTATCTTATTTTTTTGTACTCCATATCGTTCTTCCGGGTTCATTCTCTCAATTCTATCCAATTCTATCTATTCTGTTCATTCTTTTCCGTTTCCAACTCTGTCTTCAGTTTACATAGTTTTTATGTGCACAAGTTTAAGTTTGTTTCTACGCTATATTGCTATACCGTCACGGTGAACATACCTTG
>KZ067836.1:80366-95941 GCA_002091845.1 Anopheles cracens
CAAGGTATGTTCACCGTGACGGTATAGCAATATAGCGTAGAAACAAACTTAAACTTGTGCACATAAAAACTATGTAAACTGAAGACAGAGTTGGAAACGGAAAAGAATGAACAGAATAGATAGAATTGGATAGAATTGAGAGAATGAACCCGGAAGAACGATATGGAGTACAAAAAAATAAGATACGCACGTAAATAGATAGACATAAATAACTAAATCATTAATAATCCACCAACCCAATAAAATGGCAGAATCGACGCGTGAAATGTATTCATCTTATTGATTTTCTTCAAACTATAAATAAAAAAATAAAAATAGAATATGTGGATTAAGATTCTTCAGATTATTCCCTAATGTAAATATAATAACTGCATTTTTTGCAAAAGAATTGAAAGTTGATTATAAAAAGCAATTAAAATCATATACATATATTTATGTCTTTTTACTTTCCTCACTGCATTTCTCTACTCGACAAAGAATTTTCCATGCTAAACCACCGCAAAGCAACTGATAACCCATAAAACCCCTATAAAGAACCACTTATGTCAGCAAATCGGTGTATCATCCGGACATGCACGGCCAGATAGTTTGTCTCCTTCCCTAGTAGAACATGCCTGCTGCCGCGGTGGGGGTGAAAAGTATCTAAAAAATCCTTCTTGGCACCGTTTAAGTTCACAAAACGGAGAGCCCGCAAGAAAACGGGATCGAGTTATAAGTATTTGGTGACATTATAAAACTTTCCACTTCCGCACGCCGTCCTCGACATCCCAAGGCATAGGGCGGTATGTAGAGGAAGGGGGAGGGGGGGCTAAAAGGCTCGTGGTTGAAAGTATTTTGTGCCCGCTCTGTTAGCCCGAGACTTTATAATCGGGCTGCGATCTCGTGCGAAGCAGCATTTGATCACAGGCTGGCCACCGAAAGCGCAGCGCTCTGCGTTGGGTATCATTTTTTGCTGTTGTTTACTAACGTTTTTTTTGTTGTCTCCCCTGGAGTTTGATGATGGTTGTGCGTTTGTTTTAAGAGCGGCAGTGATAGAGAAGGCGCAGGTCGGACGATAAACTTTTATCCGCTTCCTTTGGAAAAGCGGACACAAAGCTGTACGGAAAAAATCGATCGGAAAACTGCACAACGATCAACTTTAAGCAAGGTGATTTATAAAGCCCGTCCCCCCGGTTCAACTGATGCCCTGTTTTTTTTCTAGATCACCACGTACTTCTCCTTGGAGAAATAGGCACCACGTGGTTCAAGTGTGGAAAAGTAGGCACAGGCGAAACGAGAGTTTTGCTCCAATTCAATTAAAGTGCTACCGAGAAAAAATGGAAAGTTTCGGCACACCGAATGTTTACTCGCAAAGCGCACCCCGTTCTTTAGCTCCAGGAACATCCTACGGCTGATGGCTCCAGAAACCGTGGAGCTCACGCTGAGATTTCACGAGCGCGTATTGCGCTCCTAGTCGTCTTTCACTGCGTCGAATATGATACGCAAACAAAAGCTTCCGCGGAATGGAAATGGAAAGACGGATTCGTTAGTGAAGCGAGCGATGTGTTTTTGTACTGGGCTTTCGTTGTCTTCTCTCGAATTTCCTGCTCCACAATTTTTCCGGGGGCCTCGAGACGGATTCCTACTGGATTTTAAATGTTCCACCTTTATTTTGACAGTTACTTTAATTTGAAAAGGTGGCCTCAACTTCAGACGCTCCCCAAAAATCAACGCTGGTGCGGTTTTTGTATGGTTTCTTCAGTCAGTTTTAAAGACTCCCGGACCCGGATGGGCTCGAGCACACCTTCACACGGCTTCCTTCCTTCCTTGAGGGCTTCGGGTGGATGATGGCGCTCATAATACGTTCCGTAATGTGGATGAGATTGGATGACAGACCCGACAGCAACCCGGAGCTCATTGACTGAAATATTTCCGGGCTCTCTCTCTCTCTCTCTCTCTCTCAGACGCTCAGCCAGTCCCTGGGATCCTTCGCTCCCGGTGGGATTGCTGGAGTGGTGCAGCACACTCCAAGCCGACCGGAAGTTGTTGTACATGCTTTAGCATAATGAACGACTCGAAAGGCCGGGGGTGGAGCGGGCAGCGGCAGGCAACACTCCTGATCCTTCGGGGAGTTTTCACCACACGCGCTGCGATGAATTCGTTGCTCGAAACTCGATTAGGATCAGCCGGAGCTATGTTCGCCTCCCACCTTCGGGGGATCCCCAAGGATCGCTGCGACAGTTGAGGTCCGGGAATTGAGATCCAATTCCAGAGGGCGGTAGATAATGGAGAAAAGCGGAAGAAAGACTCGGTGGTTTCGCTTTCAACACGTGCCAAAAATGTTGAAACCAGTTTCAAATCGATTTGAAATTACGTGTGCGGGAATGTCTCTCGTGGAGGCCATCTAAGTTTCGTGATGGAGTTAACGTCGCTTCATTGTTTTCGGGAGGAGATTTCCTCGGAACTGGCGACTGTTTGGAGGTGCATTAAGGTAATTAAATTTGACTTTTTACTTAACTAAAAAATATCACTGCCCGTTATGTAATATTGTTTTGATGACTATTTTATTGAGGTCAGGTATCATGGAAGCTTGTGAGAGATCGTTATATTTAGCATAATCAAACAAATGGTTTCAATTTAAAAATTTATGTGGTTTCCATCAACATATTACTTTTACCATCAGCTTTACAATGTTTGATATCAACCTTCATTATTCAACCTACATTATTGGATCTAAAGTTGTATTTGTTCCTCTTTGCCAAATTAACATACCAACCCGGGGAGCTTCTGACTCTCTACGACAAACTGCACGAACATCACCACGTCCCAAAGTGCAACTGCACTTGTATGCACCAAACCGTACACCTTACCGATCGCCACGTATTTTAGAAACGTTCCCGGCAGTATTTGCCTTCCTGGCTTCGGTATGGCGTGCCTGCGACAGAGGTAATTTGATGCCACCGGGAAACGAAACAACGGAAAGAAAGGAGTTTCTCAACCGAAACCGCATATTAATTTCAGTTTCATTGTCTCACCGGCACCGTATTGGTGTGTGCTGGGCTCGCCCGTGCGTCAACTCGTACGTCGTAGCGTTCTTCGCAAGCGTCAACCCGGGCCAGAGATGGCCCTGCGGGAAAAATGCAGAACCGGTGAAATAAAAGCATTTTGGAAGCATTTTTCATCTTGCTGCCGTGCGTTGTGAACAAGCCCTGCGGGAAAAATGCAGAACCGGTGAAATAAAAGCATTTTGGAAGCATTTTTCATCTTGCTGCCGTGCGTTGTGAACATTACCTCGAGAGTCGGGAAAAAGATTGCCACGACGCAAATTGCATGCTTCACTTTGATCTAGCGAGAAGCGCCGGGGATTGAATGCATCGGTTAGAGGACTATACTTTCTTTTTTCGGTTTGAGGTTATGTTTTGCGCGTGACGCATTTTTGAAAATACTTAACTTTGATATCACTACGAGCTTTATGATGGGTTTCGAATATTTTCGAAACACCGTTTAAACCAGGGCCATTGGAAATGAGACAAAAACAAAAACCAATTCTCCGTTTAATGAAATCTTTGCCTTATGAAGTGTCCGTGAACTAGAATGTCATCATGCTCCATTCATCGGGGTAATCTAGGGTCCATTCCAGAGACAGGTAAGTGCTGGAGGACTTTCAGGATGGATACTGAGCCATCAAATCCTTCCATTGATTTCTAGCTCGGTGCGCTCCGTCATCGCTATCAGTCTAGTACCACTCGTTTCGGATGAAGAAGATGGATAACTACATCTCTCTCTCTGTTTTTCTCTCACGTCCCGTCATGTTTGGCTCCACCGTCGAGGACACAATGTCAAACGGTAGTTGATCTTGACCATCGGTACGGAATGGTGGAGCGCTGGGAGCGAGATTATTGGGGCATAACCTCAACGCTAACCAATGGTAACGTTCTGCAGGAACTTGTCCGTTTTTATTCTCCTGCTGTTTTCCCGCTAGCCATGTCCATGACCATGTCGTAGCGTTTCTTTTTCTTTGCCGCACGGTGGTATCATGGACTATAAAATGCAAGAGTTTGTGTCGTCTGTCCCGTGTGCAAAACGCACACACGGAGGAGTCCCATTACGAACCGAACGACCATTTGAAGGATCCTTCGAGTGGACCCACCGTCGTGTCACATGAATATTCACTTGTACAGTTGCAGCGAATGGGTATTTAATTTAGGACTGTTTTACTGCAACAGACTGAGCGTTTCGATGTGCTGTAATTCACTTGTACAGTTGCAGCGAATGGGTATTTAATTTAGGACTGTTTTACTGCAACAGACTGAGCGTTTCGATGTGCTGTTGGGACGCGTGGAATCTAGAACGACGAGATACAAGCGTATGGGGATATTTGGTTTCACTGCGAAAGGTTGGAACGTTTATACTGACCAGGGGGCAAACAAGAGGACTGTTTGAGTACATTTAACGGAGCTATTGATGTGCTAAGTGGACCCTTGAATGGTGTAATGAGTTGTTTATGATAGTGGTTAAGATTCAATTTGATGTCCGTTCTCTGGAAATTTGGCCAATTCAACAAGCTATTTATTCCTCTTCTAAAAATCTGGAATTGACACCCACTATTCTTATGACACATTTTCTTCGATATCATCATTCAAGAAACGGAAAACTGGAGCAATCGTATAATTGAAAAAGTTCTGTTTTTTTAAGACGGTCGACTCTCTACGGAATTATGACTCACTTTGTTTCTTTTATGTCGCTTTTTAAAAGCCGCTTCCTCTAGAAGAACTTCTTACATGTAGAAACTTTTTGGTTCTCAACTAGGTCGATGGTAGCTGAATTTAAAGTCGGTTTTAGCAAGTTTACACAAATGACTCACACGCATGCAAATGACTACACATTCATATGTAATAAAAAATAAACATAATTCAAAACGAAAACAGACTTAACATTGGTGCGTTAGTAATTATAATGACAATAAACGTTATTCTCATCTATTGTCATTATTATGCATATTATTTTGCGACATTTAAGGGCCTATTGTGAAACACAAACGGAAGCATCTAACGTAAATCGCGAATATATGTTTGACGTTTTGTGCGAATGTTTTATTAGAGACTTTGTGACGTTTGAGTTTCATAATCGGGCCCTTAATTTCTGTTGGTCTTAGTGTCCCAAAATTGTGTTTTACTTGATTTAGGTTTTATTTGAAACTAAGAAAATTCGACTGTTTTTTTAATTATAAAAAATTAAAAAATTAAAATAAAGAAATAGAAAAATATTTTGTTTTTTTTTATGATCATGGTAATGATGATGATGATAACCAAAACCAGTAAGCATTTTTTTTAATCCAATTAAAATTCAAATAATGAGTATTGATAAAAGAAAGCATTAAAATGAATAGCCCTTATTTACCGCAGTCCATCTTTCCCAAAAAAAAAACTAAAATGCGTTAGTGGTGTAGCATACGCAACCTAATTAAGCAGTGATTAAAAGAATCCCTTTATTTACCTCCCTGCAGTGCCAGCTGTGTTTATGCAATTGCACCGGTGTAATCCTTCGCTGGGCAAATTTATTTCACAACCAAAATAAATGCTCCAGAGACCCCAGGAGCCGGCCGACTGGAAGTTTCCGGGCAAACTGTTATGTTTCGGCACCGACAGCAGATGCTGCTCCTAGGACCACTGCAAACACGCTCATTTCCATAACCGCTCATTTCAATTAGGCTCCCCCGCGCTCCGCCCGCGCCATCGATTGTTATCGATGGGAGGTGCGGTTCGTGCCGTTTGCCAAAATAGTTTCACACTCCACTAGGCGGCGCAAGCACAGCGAAACAATCATCTGCAGTTGTGCGGCATTTGCATCCGCAAAACAGCTGTTTCCATTGCTGAGTGGCGAGTGGGGCGGAGAAGATTGGGTTGGTTCCCGGCTTGTCGTTATGCTTCGACGACGATGGCGTTGTTTGTTAATTTGTTCAATGCCACGCCGTGTCGTGCCGTGAAACATCAGCAGCACCAGCTGCACCGGAACAGTCTGCCCCGTGTGGAAAGAGGAACCGGGGCCACCCAATCAAGGTTAGTCCCGGTGCGAGTGCGAATATCTTTGAAAGTGCTTTTTTTTTGGTGCGTGTATCTGTGTTCAGTTCACCGTGCCCTGTAGTAGTTTCGTGTTTGGCACACCTCGGTTTCGTTGGCAGCAAGTCAGTCCTTTGATTTCGCGACCCGCGACTGACACCATCTCGCTGCTAATGATGTTTACGTGAGCATTTTTAATTATAAAAAATTAAAAAATTAAAATAAAGAAATAGAAAAATATTTTGTTTTTTTTTATGATCATGGTAATGATGATGATGATAACCAAAACCAGTAAGCATTTTTTTTAATCCAATTAAAATTCAAATAATGAGTATTGATAAAAGAAAGCATTAAAATGAATAGCCCTTATTTACCGCAGTCCATCTTTCCCAAAAAAAAAATAAAATGCGTTAGTGGTGTAGCATACGCAACCTAATTAAGCAGTGATTAAAAGAATCCCTTTATTTACCTCCCTGCAGTGCCAGCTGTGTTTATGCAATGATTGTGAACGTCCCCAGCAAAAACAGCAAAAAACCCGATCGTGTGTCAAATTCGAACGTTTACTTCCAGAATTGCAACGGTTGGGAACTGGTTGGGGGTTTGTATGTATTGGTACGGGTAACGAACTTGTTAATAGCCGCCCGTCCCCGTATCTGGCCTTATGCAGTTCTGTTCCTTTCGCAACATTATCTTCGACCCTGCGGAAGCGGAACGGAGTGTTTGAGCCAGGTGTCAAGGCGTGACAGTAACGAGGGTTGTCAATACGGTTGCTTCGGTATCTGTCGAGGTGGAGCAATTGCTTGGAAGAAGGACCCATTCGTGGGGTCGAAGAAAAGAGAGGCATAATAAAAAAAACTCAACCTCGTGCAATCGGAAGGGTTTAATCACGGGGGAATCCCGGGCCGGCGTCTCACTACCTTCCGGGCATTCTCGGGCCCCAATCCTGATTGTGTCTTCTGCTGTCAAACTGGCATGGAACGTGTGGGATGACACATAGTGACAATGGTCTGCCCCGTGTGGAAAGAGGAACCGGGGCCACCCAATCAAGGTTAGTCCCGGTGCGAGTGCGAATATCTTTGAAAGTGCCTTTTTTGTGCGTTCGGTTCACCGTGCCCTGTAGTAGTTTCGTGTTTGGCACACCTCGGTTTCCTCGGCAGCAAGTCAGTCCTTTGATTTCGCGACCCGCGACTGACACCATCCCGCTGCTAATGATGTTTACGTGAGAAAGGATGCTCAGCGCATGGTGGCGATGAGGTGCTGAATGCGACGGCCACACAATGTGGTTCGCTTCACCACGTGGGACACCGTTCGCGCGCGAGGATCGCAAACGCACCCGGCCGATGGAAAATTAAATTAAATATATTCAAGCGACAGACCCGACGCAGTCGGCTTCAGACCGCAGTCAGTCGTTCTGGCAGGTAGGGTCTGCTCTGGTGTGTTGATACCACAAGCACCACCTGCACGATCGCGACGATAATCCGGAGCACCGGGAGCTTATCCGATGTTGATTTTTATCTGTACCGGGCAATGATTACTAACTAGCGCGCGTGATAAAACCAACAGAAAATTGCCTCCTATAGGCTCCAATTCGCGAGAGGTCGTAACTTCGGGGAACAGGCTTAATCAAACAGAAATTAGCCATACTCGTAATGACGCAACGGGGAAGCCTTTCCACATCAGCGGGTTCGCCATATGTCAATCAGTGTCCGTGAGTGAATGATTGTGAACGTCCCCAGCAAAAACAGCAAAAAACCCGATCGTGTGTCAAATTCGAACGTTTACTTCCAGAATTGCAACGATTGGAGGTTTGTGTGTATTGGTGTGGGTAACGAACTCGTTAATAGCCAACCGCCCTCGTGTTGGGTCGCATGCAGTTCTGTTCCTTTCGCAACATTATCTTCGACCCTGCGGAAGCGAAACGTGTTTGAGCCAGGTGTCAAGGCGTGACAGTAACGAGGGTTGTCAATACGGTTGCTTCGGTATCTGTCGAGGTGGATGTGACACCACGGTTGGAGCAATTGCTTGGAAGAAGGACCCATTCGTGGGGTCGAAGAAAAGAGAGGCATAATAAAAAAAATTCAACCTCGTGCAATCGGAAGGGTTTAATCACGGGGGAATCCCGGGCCGGCGTCTCACTACCTCCCGGGCATTCTCGGGCTCCCATCCTGATTGTGTCTTCTGCTGTCAAACTGGCATGGAACGTGTGGGATGACACATAGTGACAATGTTCTAAAAATGGAATCGGAGCTTTCATGTTGCGTTGTGACTGAAAGTCAGCATTTTGATCGTATGAAAAAGTGATTTCCGAGAAGATACTGATCCTTCTAGAATGAGTTTGTGGCATTTCTCTATTTTAATTTCATGATTTAAAGTGCTAGTGTGTGCTTCAAACTTATTCAATGTAGGAAGTATTCATAACCGAAACTAAAACGACTCAGAATGATCGCTTGGTCGTTCAAACTCATCAAACTACTTTAAAACTTAAAGCTCCCCAGCTTGAAGTTAGTATTCCACTCCAGGTTCTTTTGGTTAAACATGGGAAGCATACTTCATCAGCGACCGTCTTCTTCTTCTTGCCCTAATTACAACCTGCCCATCCAAACGATGTATGCGCACCAGTGTGTTCCCGTATGTTTTCTCGAGCGCTCGTTCCGCATAGGAATCCGCTCATTTAGTTCAGATCGAGGATTATCCCAGCGCGCGCGTTATTCCTGCCGCCTTTTCCTCCTAGCACTTGACTTATTAAGCAAACATTATGTGGTTCGCCCCCTCTCTCTCTCTCTTTCTCCATATGAAATGAAATGGCACGGCAGGTAGGTAGTGAGAGCGTGCAAAGCAGAGAGGGCATTTTATTATTTAATTAAAATAAACCGAACAGGATTACACGGAACACCGGGTCGTTGGCATCCTTACGCATCCTGCCGCTGCCGATGAGAGACGATGAGTGTTTGGGATAAAATTAGAACCAAGTTTACCCGCCAGCGTGCCAGCTCCGTTGGTGTGGAATAAGTTTGACTTTGGCCAGGTGCCTGAAGTCGAGCCCGAGATTAACTGCGAACCTGAGGCTCAGTCACTGGGGGGTTTAATTTGACTCGACGAAGACAATTGGTTAGGCACCGCCGAAGTGTTCTGCGCAATGTACGTGACGAGGCGATAAAGTGTGACTGAGGGTGTGCGGCGCAAGGACAAAGGGAAGACCGCACATACGCACGACAGCAATTAAGACGTCCTTGCGGAAACTCCCGAGACGACTGTCGCACGCAAACAATCTGTTCCGATTCGCTTTTCGAAAAGCCGGTACCAGAACCAGAAGCCAGCTCCTCCTGCCTGGAGGATGTTAATGGCGATGATGAGGATGGTAATGGGCGTTGATGGCGTAATGGGAATCAGTGCCGCCGTCAGTGCAAACACGGGTGCGGGAGCGATACATTCGAACTTCGGCTGTGACTACGGGCACATCTTCGCTACTGAGCCGAACGAACCGAACAGTTGTTGCCATTAGAGGTTGACCGTTAGTGGTGCCTCTGGCGGATCCACCAGTGTCGCTAAGAAGATTAAGTTCACTCGAGAACCTTCGCTGGCGCGAGTACGCTGAGCTACATCCAGCGCCGAGTCGAGAGCTCCGGAAGTGGTGGATGACTTTCCGTTCCCGGGAAGTGTAAGCGAACACTAAGCCCACTTTAGTGTAGCGGCAACTTGCCGTGACTTTGGCCGGTTCGCTCGCATGCCAGGACGCCGTTCCGAACGTCACGGGAAAACCCACATGTGGGCGGACACAGATAAAATGTCAATAAATTCGTCAAAACTCGTGTGCTGCGAAGCTCAGGAAGCCTTTCAACGCCGCGTTTAGGGGGAACGCCGTTCACACCGTGACAGGCAAAACACGGGCGCTAGCACGCGTCCGAACGTGGATGCTTTAATTGATGCAAGATTCGGTTCTGATTTGGGAAACAATGAAACGAGATCCGGGACGATTCGTACCTTGTAATTGGACCAATTTTCGACCCGAAAACCCGTCCACCAAATGACAACCGGAGCGGCCCCGTTTCCCGAAATGGTTTGCTTTAGGTTCTCACCAGCCCGCTACCATCTTCGCGACCCGTGGGCTTTCGCTTTGATCTGGTACCAATTAGGTGAATCGTATCGAAACAATATCGCTTACTCATGCAAACTCGCCGGGCCGATCGCCCGCGGCCCGATCGGTTTCTCGCGATACGGACAGACGGAGCCGAAGGTCCTGCTTAGGTAGCACTCGCGGGCATGAAAGCGTAGAATTAACATTTGATTCGGGTTGAGCCCACCTTTTTTTCGCTAAGGAGTTTGTTTGCCTAGATCGATCGCGTGTTGCATGCGTGGCGCCAATGTGGTTAGGCTTTACAAAGTAATCGTTTTGTTAATCAAATTTGATTTCAAACGACGTCTCCGAAGCGCAAGAATGCGAGAGTTTTTATTCCACTAGAGATAAAAGTAAACTTCTCTTTTCACTATATTATGTGACTAGCACTTTTTGTTTTCCAAATTTTATTTACTCCTGCCGTGTACACACGTGTCGCAGTCTGCTAGCCGCTTCCATCGATGGAATTCTGTGCGAAAAAACGGCACAGTTTGTAAAATAGCCCAGTTGCGTCCATTTATTCCAAACACAGCGAAATTCATTCCACAACTCGGAGTGATTGCGTGCGTTTGCTCTGTGTTATATTGTTTTCGTTTCTATTCTGCTTCACTGATAGCTGTCTATTGAAGTGCCTTACTGCGGTTGGAAAATTGACCACCGGTGAGTAAGGCACCGTGCAGAGCGAAAAACAAACAAAAACACACTAACACTATCTCCCGGTGGTGAGAGTTTTTGGAGCAATAGTTAGTTGAACGTGTACTGTATGGGCGTGGAAAGCTTTTTATGGAATCCCAAACACACACGCACCCAGCATACGATTGAAAGCGGGCCCCCTATTCTAATACCTGTGTGCCTATCCGAGTGGTTGTTCATCAGCGATTTAACGTTTGATGGTTTCGGCTGTTGTTTTATTTTATTTTAATTTAGCTCAACTAAGGTTTTTTTGTTTGGTTCACGTTCGTGCATCAAACACATTTTGTTGGATAGCAGAGCTTAGCGCGAAATGAAACTGGCAGCGTTTTTTTGTGAAATGGTTTGGTACTCAAAAAAAAGCCACTGTTTTCAATTTTATCTGAAGATTAAAGCGGGTTTTGCCCGTACATTCACATGCACGGTAGCATTATAATGTGTTATAGATTTGGGCGATAGGGTCATTGGTACAATTTAGCTGATACGGTTGTTGAAAAGCTCTTCAAACTCGTAATCTGGACAGTGATCTACACCAAAACTGTCCATTAAACGGATTGTAAGTAAAAAGAAATAAGCATGATAAATAGCGTGATACGTATGACGAATCAATTTATACGAACATCGCAAGCGTTTTCAAATACTTCGCTGGAGCTCTGAAATGGCAGAACCAATATGAGTTTTTGTTCATACTATCCGTTCTTTTTAGGTAAAAAAAACTTTAAATTCATATGAAAGTTTTCTGTCAAAGTATGAAAATCGTAGGTTGCGTTTTAGTCTTTAATTTTGTGGTATTACTTTTGATAAAATTGTTAATGTTTGGCCTAGAAAGATGTCGACCAATTGTACCTGCTGTCTTTCAATCTGACTTTTCAACAAGTAAGATTCATTCCCAATAAATACTACAGAACATAATGTCCCCTAAGATGCTATGGAGTTAGTGAATAGGTGGGTTCACACGAGTCGAACTTTTGATGACGAACTTCACGCACACTGTTACTGGATAACAATTTTTACTTGAAACAGACTCGGCGAACATAGCTCGACTCACTATTCCATTGGCAAAAAAAAGTTTGCATATCGTACAAATTCGAGCAGAGTTCGACTCGTGTGAACCCACCTAATCACATAGTTATTATATTCAAACAAAATTTGAGTGCATCCAAATCGAAGCCAATTTTAACAAGGATTTCGGAATTGCAAGAACAAGATGGCCAACCCAATAAAAATATTTTGAAAGTTAATATTCCTGTTTTATTGTAATATGAATAAAAATATATAAAAAAACGACGACATGAAGATATTCTTTCTAGGTGATTCGAGTCTATTTCATTGTGAATAGGGGCCTGATTTCATTATCATCGTATATGTTTAAAATTATAATTGTTTTTTTATGCTTCTGTCTAAAAAATGTAACGCTCCGTACGAACAAACACTAGCATCTCGCTGTTCGTATGCAACGAATCAAATTTCACCTTCAACGGCACCATTATGATCGCATAAATCGTTAGCCTGGATTGTGAATGTCTTTTTCCCCCTATTATGATGGTTCCCTCCGGTGTTATTCGATGCTCGTTGCCTTACCTTCGAGACGTTCAGGTTACACACACTGAACACTGCACTCCATGCACCAGCACCAGCAAAACGCACGTTGGTGAGGTGACAAATATAATTTTAGATATCAATCGACACCTCCGATCACGACGTGAACTTAGTTTGAGCAACAATTTTTACACCATAAACACACTCTCACAAGATTTTGATATTTTTCTCTCGGTTTCACTTCACACGACTTCACACACATACACAAGCACACGGTACATGGGAGCCAGTTGAATACACTGTTTTTACACACTTCTTCTGCCAAACACACTTCACCTTTCAAGGCGAGCCACTGCAAATAAAGCAGAAAAGAAAAGAAAAGAAAACCATCCACGTTAGACAACACGGTACGGAAAACTAAACCAAATTTCCACGCTCGAAAAACTTGCCGCAACCGCCGCGCGCTCACCGGCCGATAATCCGATCGGCAATTATTGAATTACACTCAACACCGGCGGCATCCGGTTGGTGGCGCGTTGTAGAATTACACCTCGAAGACACGCCGGGCACACGACGCCGTGGTCCCCACGGATAAGCTTCTAGTCAAAACAAATCGGCGATAATCCGATAATTGTAACGCCCGGTGTTATTGTTCCTTGCTCCGTGAGCGGGTGCGCGCGCGCACGGAGCGAGATTTCCGTTTCGCGAAAGGCGGCACCTGGGATGGGTTCCTTCCCTTTGTGGTCACACTCACACACACGTACATGCACAAACTCGCAGATGGTTTTTTGCTCTCGATTGACCACCGCGGGGTGCACACTCGGTGGGAACAACAGAGCTCGCCGGGCAGGAAAACTAGGGCCGCGCTTATCGTGATTTATGATCTCCGCCTAGCGATTATTTCTTAATTGTCGGCTCCCGGGGCTTCTGGGGAACCAGGATTCAGGTTTTATTCCTTTTTTGATGCACTGTGTGTTTGTGTTTTTTTTGTACACAAATTTGTTTGATCCGTATTACCCGTTTTATTACGATTTTAAGGGAACTGACAACGAAACCTGTTTGATTTTATCTGCCTCAAAAGACGCCGATAGATCAAACTCGGTGGTTTATGAACAGCCAGGGTGGTACCCCTTGGGAAAGCTGGATTAAACGGCGGAGTACGTAAACGAATCGCAAATAAAATGATAATTCCTAGCACGCTTTTTGTCCTCCCGGCAACAAGGGCAAACAGCAACGCAGGATCTAATGTGACGCCGCGTCATCCGCCGAATCCTGGCCCGTTGCGCAAAGCTGCCCGTTAATCAAACCCGGTTCACGCGTCCCATTGACGCCCGTTAAGCTTTTTGCGGATGACACTCGCGGCGTGGCGGGCATTGTATGGGGAAGAATTTACGAACAAATAAAACCAACATACGCACCAAACGCAATAAAGCGGCAACGAGCGAAATTCAGCCCGATCTCGAGGGGTGAACCGTGTCGACCCCTCCAAGCACACGCACAACAACACAAAACACGCGCACGATTCGGCGATCACAACACCACGAGCAACCCGCGCAGCAGCAGCAACCGTCCGCGAGGCCGGTGGAAAAAACACTAAAGAACACGTTCTTGCTGGCCAGAGACTGCCGCGTGCACCGTTGCGTGAATCCGCGCGGCTTCCCTCTCTCTCTCCTTCTCTTTCTCGCTCTCTCTCTCTCTCTCTCTGAAACATCGCATTCTCTCCCCGCGTCCTTTATGCGTTTATGCTGCCGTGGAGAGCATAATGCAGCACGATGCGATGATTTCGTTTTTTCATCGCATGAACCCCGGATGAACTCGTACGAATGAACGAGCCAATCATTTTAAACAATCAACATCAAAGGGGTTGTTTGTCGTGGACGTCGTT
This sequence comes from Anopheles cracens, assembly GCA_002091845.1. Lineage (NCBI taxonomy): Eukaryota > Metazoa > Arthropoda > Insecta > Diptera > Culicidae > Anopheles > Anopheles cracens. The sequence continues at coordinate 94,633 of KZ067836.1, forward strand.
CCTTGTGCTGTGGAAAGCGTTTGAATTATGTTCACTACATTTTTTTTTGTTTAAAGGCGACCCTCGTGCATCCGTTACCGTGCTTCGAGGTGAATATATTTACAGAAAAAAATAGAGAAAAAAAACACGCAAGGGTAAAAGTGCAGGGTGCATATGGTGGCGTTTTTCACTGGCACATCAAACCCCGGGAATGATATTATTATTTTCCACCGCTGTTTGGCAAGCTGCCGAAAATTCGGTAAAACAACTCCACCGCCCGTTCGGTGCGTTATCGAGTTTTCGGAACCGATTTTCCTCCGGGGACTCTCCTTGCCGTGCGTGTGTGTGTTTGCTTTACCGTTGGGTCCCGCTTATATGCTTATATAAACGCATTCGGTTTTTGTTTCGTTTTGTTATCTGGCGTGCCACAGGTTCCATCCCGACGGTGTCACCCCGGTTAGATGTGCCCGGGGTCGGGGTGAACGGCCCACGGTGATGAGCATGTTTGCATAACTTTTGTCGCAGTTTTGTTGCCGCGGTTTCGTTTGGGAATGGATCTGAGAGCGACATTGCATTCGATTCGGTATGCAGGCAATCATCGCTTTTGATGGGAGCCGGGCAATAAGAATGGTATGCTTATTGGTAGCCAATGGTGGTGTTTCGAGATGGTTTGATAGGATTTGTTTGCATTCGTAGTTTTTAATTCAGTGAAGATTTTGCAATATTTTATGAGGGATTGAAATTTCATGACCATTTCGCAGAACAGATCTATTGGAATGCATTGCACGCTCTACTGATTGTCGAGAGGGGATGATATTTGGAGATTAAAAAGTACTTTCAGTTCTTGGAACTGGCGTGCACACTGGACAACTTACACATGGTTTCCTTGTATGCGTATTTACACAGAAAAGAAGGGATTTGCGCTTTGTGTCAATCACAATGCCGCCCTCTGACGACAAACCGTATCTCACAAGCAATGATGTATGCATGCTGGAGCAGATTGCTCGTAGATCAAATATTCTTTGCTTGAAAATAATTTCGAAGAAAATGTACGATTCCCGAAAAGTGAGCAAACGTCTCAATTCCGAAGAAATCGCTATGTGTTCTCAATAAAACGTCCTTCCTTTGGACATCTTTCTTCACTCTGCTTTTGGAAACAAATACGACGATCGCGTAATTGCGCTGGCGTTTTTGTTAATAATTGTGCGCTTCGAGCGTAGGTTTGAAGATTGTTTTACATTTTATTAAATTTTATTACACCGCACCGGGAAGCGTTCGGGACGCCGAAACTCGGATTACAATGTTTGCATCGAGGCTTTGATGTTTTCCA
>KZ067839.1:0-14370 GCA_002091845.1 Anopheles cracens
TGGTCAGAGAACGCTGTATATAAGAGAGCAACGGTGAGGATAGCCAGTCTAGATCCAAAACAAAACATCCAGTACCAGAGCGGCCGAAAGAGATGGCATTTCACCTGTTACTTATCTTCTGCGGAGTCATAGCTGGTTGCGTTTGGCTTCACGTCAGAGCTGACAGTGAGTACTCTTATTTCACCTGCCAAACATTGATCAACCTTTCTGATATTCCTTTCGTCCCCTTTCCTTACAGGTCTCATTGTGATCTCCAAGCGCTATAGCAACAACTCGTACTCCTGCTACGTTCGCCACACAAAAGACGGGCTCGTGTACCATCTCAGCTACAACGTTTGCGTCCTCGAACCGACATTCAGTGCCGACGCGACTCTCGGTCGAACTATTTCAAATCTAATCGCATTAGAGGAATTGAAAATTTAGCGTTAACGCTATGAACTTATTCTCCAACCCAATAAGAAAGAACATTCTTGCGTAGTAGTACATGCACCATACTTACAGCTGTCGCGACTGTTTGTATCGGACGTTCCCCGGATAGTAACGGGCTTTGGCCGGCCTTCTTCGTTATCTCCGTCACATCGTGCCAGGTCGTTTCCAGATCCCTCGATGGCACCCCGAACAGTGCGTATCCAAACCCGTTCAGCATAATGCGCCACTAAACAAAGAAAAAGACGTTTAAACGCTCTCGAAGTGCACGCTCGCCGGGCCGGGAGTTGACCTACCTTCGGTAGCTTACACGCCCGGATCGTTTCGATGACGCTCGTGCGCAAATTCTCGATCGAATCGACCCCGAGCCGCATCACGAAATCGTCCCCGACGCCTATCGTGAACGCGAAGCTCTCCGTGAAGCGGGCCGCCTCGCGACTCAGCAGCCCGGCCGGTGTCGCGAACGCGTAAACCCGCAGATCGGGGAACCGGCTGCGCAGTTTGGCCGCCAGCAGGATGGAGACACCGGCGCCGAGACTGTGGCCCGTCAGCACCAGCGTGTAGTCCGGGAAGGTGGCACAGATGCGCTCCAGGATGTTGCCCTCGCGCAGTCGCTTCAGCATACAGTCCACGCCGGCCACCATGCCCCGATGGGCGTGCGACTCCGGCGGCATGCCGGGGGCGTCGAAGCGTTCCGCGTTCGCCACCAGATCCGTGAACACGTCGCGCATCGACAGGCTGCCGCGGATCGCGATGACGATGCTTTTCGTGCTGTGATCCGCCATGATGCAGAATGGTAACTGGGAGGAATTGAGAGAAAGAGAGAGAAAGAGAGATCATTACAACTATTGAACGCGAGAAGCGATAAAACTTATCTAGGAATGTATTTCATTAACATTTTTTACAGATGAGGCAAATGGTCAGAGAACGCTGTATATAAGAGAGCAACGGTGAGGATAGCCAGTCTAGATCCAAAACAAAACATCCAGTACCAGAGCATAGATCAACGATCGTTCCAAAACAGTCTTCCAGCAACCTTTGTGATCTGTACACCTATTCTTGAAGAACTTGCGGTTTAATCCAATACTCGGAATCCTGGCAATACGGGTAACCAATGACTTTGGGTTGGAATATCTTTTTAATGCGAATACTTGTTGACTTCACGTGTATATATCTTCATCTTATTGGTAATCTCATAGCAAAAATCTTTAGAAGCAATAGGATAAATAGAAAGTCATCGTACTCAGGCATTAAACTAGACTAGTTATTCTATATTTTACTAGAATGTTTAAAGTAAATCTAAAAAGGATTATTAGACGGAGGTCTGAGGATCAATATAAAGCAAAGATGTCGGTGGGCGACATAGGCATCCAAGCCTCTATTTCTCTACATCATCCCGTGGTGAAGGGTTTACTCTCGGTCGAACTATTTCAAATCTAATCGCATTAGAGGAATTGAAAATTTAGCGTTAACGCTATGAACTTATTCTCCAACCTGCCGAAAGAGATGGCATTTCACCTGTTACTTATCTTCTGCGGAGTCATAGCTGGTTGCGTTTGGCTTCACGTTAGAGCTGACAGTGAGTACTCTGATTTCGCCTGCCAAACATTGATCAACCTTTCTGATATTCCTTTCGTCCTCTTTCCTTACAGGCCTCATTGTGATCTCCAAGCGCTACAGCAACAACTCGTACTCCTGCTACGTTCGCCACACAAAAGACGGGCTCGTGTACCATCTCAGCTACAACGTTTGCGTCCTCGAACCGACATTCAGTGCCGACGCGAGTGCGCTCAATCCCGAGCCGTCCGGGCTGCAGTGTCTGTACTACGAGTGCACCATCACCGCTGCCCAGCTGATGGCCGACGATGGTCAGCTGGGATGCTTCCGGTACGCATATGCACCACCGGCAGTCCGTCCACCAATGTTCGACCGGATCACGGCCTTCCGGCAACGGGCGATAGCGAAAGTGGCACAGCCCAGATCGACCGGGCATTCGCGAGCGAAGCGAGACTTTAGCTGGGAGACCTTTTTGGAGAAGATTTCCTTCATGGGGCGACACCAGAGCAGCGTGAGCAAGCAGAATGAAGCGTACTTTCATTACAATTTCATGAACCGACCAGGCGGTGGTGGTGGTGGTGGTGGTAGCAATCAGGGTGGCAATCAGCACGTGCAAACAACTCCGTCAACACAACCTCCCACTACAACTACATCAAGCGTCGAACAATGAACAGTTTGATGGGCAGCACTAAAACACTGCCATTCTGCTTGAAAGTATTGAATCTGAGTACCAGAAACAGAAGTTCGAATATTTCGATTGTTGTTTTGTAACGTAGAAAACAATACCTTGAAATAGAAGTACCTTTCCCACTGTCTCCAAAATACTGACACGCGCTAAAACAAAGGTAAAACTGTATCAGGTTCCTCTTTCTTGACACAGGTTCGTGTCTCGGGAGACTTGCGCCTAAATGTTGGCTTAATGTTTGCTTTAATTGCTTACTTTAGTGCCAACATATTGCATGTCATTATTCTTCATTTCATAATCATTTTCGTCCTGCCAACAAAAACAAAAAGGCACAGTTTTTTTGTAAAATTGCTAAGCGAACTCAAGGCTCTATAATAGGGGAAACATAGAATGAAGATAACAATGGATGAAACACCTTTAAAGCATGCCTAATGTGCCAGATCAACTTACACGTTAGAATATATAACTTGATCCCTTAGACAACGATTAATATGTCATTTACTAAGCATCTTAAGGTGAAGTAAACGATAAAGATGGTACTTTCGAGTTCGGTTGATTTATAACCTCAATAAGAAGTAGTTCATTCGCGTGGAATGCAGACGCTCAAGTGTCCAAGAGAATGACCTTGATCACAATTAAACAACTAAAGTGCACCGAACCAACGTCATAAAAAACACGCGAAAACACCATTAGCCTCAAACTGTCACCTAAAACCGTTTCTAATCTAAATGGGAAGGCACCGCAGAAGACGTTGCAGTTCGCACGCCTGTCACACGCTTGAGGTGCACGATACGCCTCCAAACAGACAAGCACACGGGAAGGAAACATGTGACGATAAGACGCACAGTTTGTATCCAAAAACCACCTTGTCCTCTGCACAAAAGCTGGCTTTCCGAACCGGTTCTGGTCCGGAGCCCTTATCAGTGGACAAGCCACGCCCGGCACGATCGGGGTGTATAAAGACCTCATCGCACAAAACACCTGCCGTCAGTGTGCAGTTCGTACAGGCATTCATACCGCAACGCGTAAGCCGTGCTCGTGAACATGAGGGTTACCGCTTTTGGGCAGTTCTTGGTTTTACAATTTCATGAACCGGCCAGGCGGTGGCGGTGGTAGTAGCAATCAGGGTGGCAATCAGCACGTGCAAACTACTCCAGCAACACAACCTCCCACTACAACTACATCAAGCGTCGAACAATGAACAGAGCAGCACTAAAATACTGCCATTCTGCTTGAAAGTATTGAATCTGAGTACCAGAAACAGAAGTTCGAATCTTTCGATTGTTGTTTTATAACGTAGAAAACAATACCTTGAAATAGAAGTACCTTTTACACTATCACCGAAATACTGGCACGCGCTAAAACAAAGGTAAAACTGTATCAGGTTCCTCTTTCTTGGCAAAGGTTCGTGTCTCGGGAGACTTGCGCCTAAATGTTGGCTTAATGGTTGCTTTAATTGCTTACTTTAGTGCCAACATATTGCATGCCATTATTCTTCATTTCATGATCGTTTTCGTTCTGCCAACAATAACAAAAAGTCACAGTTTTTTTTGTAAAATTGCTAAGCGAACGTAACGCTCTATAATAGGGAAAACATAGAACGAAGATAACAATGGATGAAACACCTTTAAAATATGCCTTATGTGCCAGATCAACTTACGCGTTAGAACATATAACTTGATCCCTTAGGCAACGATTAATATGTCATTTACTAAGCATCTTAAGGTGAAGTAAACGATAAAGATAGTACTTTCAAGTTCGGTTGATTTATAACCTCAACCAGAAGCAGTTTGTCCGGGTGGAATGCAGACGGTCAAGTGTCCAAGAGAATGACCTTGATCACAATTAAACAACTAAAGCGCACCGAACCAACGTCATAAAAAACATGCGAAAACACCATTAGCCTCAAACTGTCACCTAAAACCGTTTCTAATCTAAATGGGAAGGCACCGCAGAAGACGTTGCAATTCGCACGCCTGTCACACATGTCACACGCTTGAGGTGCACGATACGCCTCCAAACAGACACGCACACGGGAAGGAAACATGTGACGATAAGACGCACAGTTTGTATCCAAAAACCACCTTGTCCTCTGCGCAAAAGCTGGCTTTCCGAACCGGTTCTGGACGGAGTCTTTATCAGTGGACGAGCTTGGCCCGGCACGATCGAGGTGTATAAAGACCTCATCGCACAAAACACCTGCCGTCAGTGTGCAGTTCGTACAGGCATTCATACCGCAACGCGTAAGCCGTGCTCGTGAACATGAGGGTTACCGCTTTTGGGCAGTTCTTGGTTGCAGGCGTGCTGCTGGTGGCGCTGATGGCGGCGACCGCCGGAGCCACCCCAGTACAGTGTGACGATGCCGACGCAAACCCGGAAGCAACGTACGGCAAGCTGCAGTCGATTCCACCGCCCGGTGGTGGTGAGTGCCGAGAGCGGGAAGCGTTTCGTGGCCCTAAGCTGATCCTTCTGGACCGTTTTGTTTAGATAGCGCCGCCAGCGTGATGGCCGATGAGCCCCCGTCAGCCGTACCGTCGAAAACGCAGCAGGACGTGTTGAAGTCGCGAAACTCCAAGTTCCTCGGCGTGGATCGTAGCTCCGAGGAGGAGTGAAGGCTGGCTTACCTCAAAGACATGATTCTTGAAGGAGGCATGCAGGACATCTTCGCTGCGCAAGCGAGACGTGTGCCGCACGCCGGCCAGATGACAGAGGCAGCAGTTGTCGTCGATGATGATTTGGGGTTTGCGTCTAGAATAAACGATTTGTGTAATTAATGTTCGGTGTTTGGAATTTAATGGAGCAAGCGTTGGTGTGATTGCGCATTGCATACTTTTAGGCGCAACTTTTCCTTAAGTCGCCTACAAGTGCGCAATTCGCAAGACTGCCGCCCGTTCTGATGCATCTTCACCTACCGGAAGCAGGCACAGCACGTCATCTTCGGTACGAGCCGGTACGGGCCCGTGCAGCAGTTCAGGTAGCACACCATCGGCCAACCGTACGCGGCCAGGGCGAACCGCAGGAAGTGCCGCGCATTCTTGATCGTCATCCAGGCGGGCGAGGTGGCGAACACGCGCGTTATGTCCGTCGAGTACCGGGGCCCGTCGTCGTTGAGCATGCGTATCCGGCGCATCTCCCGCGTTTCGCGCTTCTGACGGACGCGCAGCAACACACAGCCGGCCACGATGTCCGACGGCACGAGATCGGTGCCGCGGAACAGGGCGCTCAGCAGGCTGGCCACCTGCGTGAAGGCCTCGTGGCCGAACTTGTCGCGCCGCAGGCAACAGAACGCCCACCGGAACCGGCGGAACCACAGCTTCGACACCTTCCGGTGGATGGCCGACTCCGTCGGCCCGTTGTCGTTCGTGTCGCGGCCGTTCTTGTACTTGGCCGAGCCGAGCGGGTCGAAGACGATGGCCAGGCCGAAAATTATCAGCGCAAACACGACCCAGTTGAATAGGACGATTGCTGCGGAGAAAGCACGTGAGCGAGGTTAGTTAGGTTAGGTTGCTGTCTGCACTTACTGGGGTGAAACGAAACTAGTTTTATTAGGCAAAAATAGCGTCATCGTTTCACGAGTAACACACGTGTACTATGACGCAATCTGGTACAATTTAAAAAATAAAACACTTTATGCATGGGTTGATGGGTCTAGTCGAAGGTTTTGCAGCTGTAGCTTACTTTTTTGTGACTCGCTTCATCATTAGATCTGTATGACACACGTCATCAAGTCCCTTTTTATGGTCACGATTAAAAGCTGACACGATGTCATATAGTGTACCAATTAAAAATAGTTTCAACTTTATCTTTACCCTGAATATGTTAAAAAAAACCCTCATCGTTGAGGTCGCTGCGCAAGCGAGACGTGTGCCGCACGCCGGCCAGATGACAGAGGCAGCAGTTGTCGTCGATGATGATTTGGGGTTTGCGTCTAGAATAAACGATTTGTGTAATTAATGTTCGGTGTTTGGAATTTAATGGAGCAAGCGTTGGTGTGATTGCGCATTGCATACTTTTAGGCGCAACTTTTCCTTAAGTCGCCTACAAGTGCGCAATTCGCAAGACTGCCGCCCGTTCTGATGCATCTTCACCTACCGGAAGCAGGCACAGCACGTCATCTTCGGTACGAGCCGGTACGGGCCCGTGCAGCAGTTCAGGTAGCACACCATCGGCCAACCGTACGCGGCCAGGGCGAACCGCAGGCAGCATTCCAACATCTGTCCAGTACTGTAGTAGCTCATTCGTTTGCTTGATGCAAGCACCATCGCACTTTATAGCGGCAGTAACGACCCGCACTAAAACGTAAACTTCCCCCTTGTGCGAGGAAGTTGGGTGGGCTTAAAGCCGCTACTTACTTTATTACCAGCAGCGGCGCGACCAGCCGGCGCTTATGCACCTCGGTGATGCTGCCCTGGGCGCTGCGGTTGACTAAGATGACGAGTAGAACTATATTTACACTAATTAACACTATCGTCCCTACCAGATAGATCCGTACCGGGAGCGCATCCTCACCGCACTCCTCGGTCACGTTCCAGTAGGTGGACGTTACGCACGAAATCAGTCCGAGCCTGTGCCGGGGGAGAAAGATGGAAATGGAAAATTGCACTTTATCGGCGTGACCGCCGCGGTGGGCGATGGGTGGTGCTCACTTACCATACGATCCGGAAGCAGATCTCGAACACGCACGGAAACACGAGGTCGTCCGAGGCGGCTAACCATTTCCGGCCAAACAGACGCAAAGCCGGCATGACCTGCGGGAAAGGGGAAAAACGCGTGGTGAGAAAATTTATGGCTCAATCATGGAAATGGAACGTACAAATGGCAGACGAGCTCGCGGTTGCACAGGGGGAGCGATGGGTGGGGAGCAAAACTTAGTCGAGCTGATTGTTTGGATGGGTGCTGGATAGGCGAGATTAATCTTCCAACGAGCGGGCGGTTGTCGAAGTCGACTGACGAAGTGCGATACCAAATCTAACCTCTCAATGAACAGGGAGCTGCTGGGAAGTCCAGGCAAGTTTTGTGGTTTTTTAAACTGGTTTCTTCAGTTTTGGTTAAGGTGTTCGAATGTAGTACAAACTGACAAAGCAATTTTTCCGTATCAAATAATGTTGAGATAGGTCACTTTTTTGCAATCAAGGAGGAGATCTTCATGGCAACAACCATGGGAAATGTCGGATTCTTATCGACTCTTCGAGCCTTTCCCCAAACTTTCCCGGATTACCAACGAAGTTCTAATCTTCCACATCTTGCAGAAAGTCTGATCAAAATGGCGCATCGAACTGAGCAATGTTGCAAGCAAGTTTTCACTACCGCATTGACTTGAAGGAAGTTGCTGATACAGTCATATCTTTATGTTCTTCGGTGTCCCTACATTCTTTGAAAGTATTGGCATGACATTTCCAGACTTATTGGTCTACGTACAAAGGAGCAGTGCAGATGTCACTTTCAAACGATGTAAACGATGTATCTTTCATTAAATGAGGCATAATCAATGATATACCAGCACCAACACTGATGGCAACGCCTCTTTGGGTAGGTTAACTTCTCTGAGCACGAAGCAGTGCTGGCTGGAGCTGCAGTAGGAGCAACCACAGTACAGTATAACTATTAACTACAGTATGACTTTGGACGGAACTTGAATGAATGTCCCAATTTTGTAACATTGGGACACATTCAAGGGTTAACACGTCCACTTTTCGTCCTATTATTGAATCATCGCGGTCAAAGCTTTCAGCGATCACACAATTTAGTTCGCGCAGGGAAATGCGGGCCGACGGTTAATACATATTCATACACCGAACCCGCGGCGAACCCGGCACGGAACAGTTCCATCGGCCGTTTGTTCTCGAGACAGAATCCACCGCACAACACCGACAAAAAAGGGGAAACACGCCATGAAGATGCGCTCGCTAATAATCGAATCGTATCTCGGGCCATAGATCATGGAGGCGTTCATTTTTCTCTCTCGAACTCCAGACACACGCTTCATTGAGCACTTTGAGCAAAAACGAACTTCTAGCACGCTCGATTCGTTTTAATTAAAACCTCACTCGTATGTCCGGCAAGTGCCGCTGTGTGTGTGTGTGCTCGCGGGTGCCTGTGGGTGCATAGGCCGACGGTGTGGTTGCATAATTGGAATTTATGGCGTAACGCTGCTATGCCCGCTCGCGCTACGGTTGGAGGTCCGATTGAACCCGGGCATCAGCGGCTTGCTCGGTACGCAATGTTCGGCAGAGTGATTCGCAAAACACATACCGCAAAACGCACACAAAAGAATCCACTCCCAACCGATCGCTCCATTCAGATAGGTTCTAATTAATCCAATCGTGTGGAGATGCTGGGGAAGAAGAAGCAAGCGTACGGGGCGGTGCGAACGATGGAAAGATCGCGAGTTATTGAAGGGTTTTCGGTACGGGCAAGGGCACGCTATCGAGGCGAATTGACGTGCGAAACAATTAATGAGAAAGTTCGATTTGTTTATAGCGTTCTTATTTGATTAGGCGTTCGGTACAAAAAAGGAATTCTATTCATTCAATCCGCTCCGGTTGTTCATGTGAGACAGATGAATAGAGGGCGCAATGTTGAAGAAAAAGCAGTAATCTTACATTGGAACTCTCCTTTGACGGGTGATAAAGTTCTTGTTTATGGCACGACTTTGTGGTATGACGAGAAGATGTGATCGTTGATCACTTAACTTAACTTAATGACATCGATGCTGAAATAATACTCAACATTGTAAACTTGCATCTGTCACAATCTAAGATCATCTATATAGCTCCTAGCGATGTTATGATCTCAAAATCTTATGAGCTCTGGAAATGAATATTAGCAAATGATGAAACGTTGTTGTGTACAAAAGTTCGATCATGATTTTACAAACGAAGAACCTTTAAGGTCATACCTGATATAACCCAAAAGGTACGACCTGATGCTTAACCCGCTTCTTAACAGTTCGCCATAACGACGTCACGACATACTTAGAGGTTGTACACGCACTCTTTCATTTCTCTCGCACTCTCACTCTTATTCTATCCCTCTCTCTTCCTTTTTCTTTTTTCTAAAATTCACAAGTTCTTTCTTTCATCCAACTACGATGTTCTGATAGAACCTAGGCTTTATTAGGCACGTGCGACTAAAGGGTTAATCATACATTTGTACTATAATTCAAATATCCTACATTTTCACAGAGACATATAAATTTTATTTCAGAGATCAATGCGAACAACGGGATAATCTGTACAACTGTGGGTTTCCTTAAAGCGAAAACCTCTCTGAGCTATTCCAACCGTCATTTTGCATAAGGACAGGGTTAAAGCTTGCATAAATCATTCCACTGTTAACGCAGCGTCCTCGCGAGGATGTGAAGAAACGTCATGAAATCAGTTTCGTTCCAGTGATAAACGACATCTATGGGTGGTTCGTGCTTGAACTTAAATTTCCAGAGTAAATAAGACCCTCTCTCGCACGGTGAAAGCGTAATCCCACGCGCGGGACGTATTTTTACTCTCCGACAGTTTAAACCACACTCGAAAAAAAAGCAAAACGCACACAGCAAAGCAAACGCATAACAGCAACGTTGGGTCCGGTGGCGTCGGAAGAGTGAACATAAATCATCGCTACCGCTACACCGAAGCCACCGGAACCGAAGAACAGAAGACACGCCGATGTCTGACTTTGCCGGTGACTTTGCAGAACGCGGACGCCCTTGAACGTTGTCCCTTGAACGTGTTCGGAGGCTGTAATTCACACTTCACGCGCGCCACGCGACGGCGGCAGCTAGGAAGTGTCACGGTCAAAAGCTCTGGCGACTTGACCCGCCCAACGTGACCGCCCTTTCGGTAAGTGCAGGCAGCAACAGCAACAACAACAACACCGAGAGAGAAAAAAACAATCAAACCGTGAGCAGCGACACAAAATCGGGAAGGGTTGAGAGGGCGTTGGTCATAAAGGTCGCCGCCGTAAGAAGAAATCAACGAGTGGCTCGCCGCCAGGGGCGGAGGTGGAATGCAAAATCAAAACGGCATGCAAGTTCGAGCGGGAGTATAGGCCACCGCGGTGGCCATACAGTTCACCTTCACCTTTGCCTTTGGTTGCCGCTTCCCACCATTTTCACGCCCGCACTGAACTTTAGACCGCGCTGAAGGTGTTAACCCTTGGCTGAATGACGGCAGAATCGGTATACAGGTGGCCTGTTATTACGGGTCGAGTTATGTCCACAGGTGAGCTTGAAATGTACTCCATCGGACAGTAAAAGCGAAATGAATAAATAGACTTATTATTTTAGTATGAGTGACAGATCAAAAGCGATCAAAAGGGTTCCCTGCTCTCCTTAGTCTTCTAGATAGCCCTTCGGAGTGAGTTCCATCAGCCAAAACTTGACAAAAAACTTGACAAAATACTTTTGTTTCCTATTTTTAGACATCTTACTAACACTTGAATCGAATTGCTATTATTCGATTGAAGAATAGTTGAAGACATGCTTGTTAGATTGCATAGAATGATACTATTATTGCACATCGATTAAAAGCATGTAAAGATAGATTCATATAAGTTTATTCTTCTTATGCCAATATCATTTATTCGAACCACTTTGAACGCGTTACGACAGATACACAATATCATCATCATTTGAAGAACTACGACACTACTACGAGATTTTCTTAAGGCAAATTCAATGATCGATCGAAAGCGATTGTAGTTTACAACAAAGTCACCAAACATTGTGTGTTCTTCATGAAAAGAACACATTATGTACGAATAAAAAGGCAGAAAACGGAATATTTTGTGTGTTTCCTCAACAAATTCGCTCTCCCGAAGTTTTCCTGGGCAGTTTCCGTGTGTTCCTACCCATTGGACTGTGACACACGTCCAGATGGATGACACTAGCTGACTGTTTGGAGGTGTAGAATGATGATTCAGATAGGAGATATTTGGTTATTATATCTTTGGTATCTAAGTAACTTAATATGAGTTAGCAAACAATATCTTCTATAAAGTTCTTGAGGTTTAGTGGTAGGTGTGTCGGCATTTACAAGACAGAACTGGTGCCAGAATCCCATCTTGAACTTCTCCATCTTGAAATTGATTTAAAGTTGGTTCTACAGGTCAGTTTTTTAAGTTGGTTCTACAGGTGTGTATTAGTTTTAAGACTATTATTTAACACATCGACTATTTCATATATATTTCGTATCAAGTTAAGCGAGCATATTTTCGAAATAGAAAACCACTGCTTATCGAATTTCAAACAAAATGTTTGAAAATCTTTAAAAGTTGTTTTGTGATAAAAGAAAACACACACACACACACACAAGGGTTAACTTCTTCTCGCTGCATCGTCCGGTCACTATTTCGCTTCTGCCTGCCGCTTCCACCATTCGTTCCACCTTCACCCACCGCGACGTGGGCCACGTGTGTAAGCAAGGATTGCGCACTTCCAGCGCACGGTGCAGCTGGGAAACTATTGACTTATCGAACCCCCGCTTCTCGCTTCTCGGACCGCGCCACAGTGCCGGCTGTCGTCCGTTGCCAAGGACAAGGTGGATTACAATGGTTGACCCCCCGCGACTCACCCCTCCGGGTCGTTCTTTTCGCTCACACCTTCCCGGCGCGGCGAACCGGCGGGGTTATTAATTTAGCGTTCGCACAAGATTATTGGTCTCCTTAGCCTTTTTGTAGTTGTTGTTGTTGCTCCACCTGAGCGGCTGTGGCCGCGGGAGCTTTTCTCCGATTCCATCGCCGATCCCGTGGAGCCGATACGACCGTGGCTTAATAATAATGGGACAGCGCGAGGGCCGGGGTGCTCAATTAGTTTCTTCGTGATATCCAATTTCCAACCTGTGGGGACTTTGTGTGATAAACACGTGAGTGCGCACGAAGAGTTTCTCCGCAACGTGCCCAACTATACGTACAGACGATGAAATGTGTGCGAAAGGCAAACGTGTGAAGGTGTGAGCATATTGTGGCAGAACAATTACTTCGCCAATAGAGCACCATATTTTACAAAAAATGCTCAACAGATTCATAAACTGTCAGTTTCAGTAAAAGAAAATAATAGTAAATCTATATTGATATTTATAATTATGAACAGCCTTTTTAAATGTATCGCAAAAACATAAAAGAGGTTCACTTTCATAAACGGAAAAGATAGAACAACAATTATTATGCTATACTATCTGTATAGTCTACTTAAAGTAGAAGAAAACAAGGAAAAATAAACCAAAAGTGAATAATATACTTTTAGTTCCATTACCCGACAAGAGATGGCACCACTCGTTGGTTCCTAGCGATATATGACAATGCCAATGGTTACTTTGTTTGCTCAGCGATATGTGCGCTGGAAAAGCTGGGAATGTCAGTTTGAAGAAAATTTGACCGTTTGTATACTTCTGTAAAAAAAAACTGAATTTAAATGAAATTCTTCGTATCATTTTTCATATACTTTACAAAGTAGTTTTGACTATAGGTGGTAGCTTTTCCAAGACAGTAAATATCCTGATATAACGTTTGTTGGATATCCCACAAAAAGGATATCTATGTATAATGTAGACGCACTATGTAAGCGAAACTTTTCTTGTTGGAAAATACGCTCCAATTTAGTCGGTTCGATTCGGCCAAATTGTACTTAGGAATTAATTCAACCAACCAACCCCTACGTATAGGGGAATGTTTGATGAGACAACTAGTGTTTAACAAAAGCTGATTGCTACCATTAAAAAAATGTTACATCGAACGAAAGTGGCTGAAGAAATTAACACCTTCAAGAAACAACCCCCACCGAGCATGCTGCCATCAGATGCGGACATTATCAGCGTTAAAAGCTATTTCTTCCTAAGGATGCAATCGTCGGCTTGATAGCCGTCTCCCTTATATGCACTGCAGTATCGCCATGGCAAGGTAAGCCATCCATTAATGTTGGGTTTTGCCTGTTTTTGTACAACTCAACCGTGAAGGAATCACCTCCAATTCTTACGCAATGTAGCGCAATTAAAAGGTGTATCATCGTAAAAGATTTCGTTAACAATTACCTACAAAATCGATAAACCCTTTCGAGTGCGACGAAACAAAAGATGTCCCGCGACACTAACAAGCAGCAACACCGGGCGTCGAGGGCTGCGAAGATGCGATAATGGGCGGTGAGCGCTTGCAAGTGTGTTGGCCCATAAATCATGCACTCGCATCCGACGAACGCTCTCGAACGCCCGGTGGGGCGTTGCTGGCGCACAATACACATCGCACTGTCGAAATGGTGTACCCGGGCAAGAAGAAATCCGCCCCGTCCCTGAACGGGCTGCCCAGGCGGCTGTAATGGCTCGATGTAAGTACAGGCAAGCTCCGTTTGCGCAATCACCATATCGGGACGATCAGATGGTTGCCGCTGATCTTCGGTTGTTTCGGGGCAAGGTTGGCTATTGACAGATGTGGCATTGGATAGGGAGGAGCGAATTGTAGCGTGTCGGAGTTTTTCAATTAAAATAACAATGAAAACGCGGTCTTGTGGACAACTGAACTGATTTGCATCACCATATCAATACAGCCGTATGCTAGGAGAAGCCGTATGCTAGGGTTTATAGTATACATTAACTTTTTCGCACAAATACATCACATTTCGTCAAAAACAACTTGAGGTATGATAACAACAATTTCAAGTATGATAGTATAGGTGTTCTGTAGACAGTGTTGTAGAAATACAGCACTGGTACGGGTAC
>KZ067839.1:43988-58301 GCA_002091845.1 Anopheles cracens
GTACCCGTACCAGTGCTGTATTTCTACAACACTGTCTACAGAACACCTATACTATCATACTTGAAATTGTTGTTATCATACCTCAAGTTGTTTTTGACGAAATGTGATGTATTTGTGCGAAAAAGTTAATGTATACTATAAACCCTAGCATACGGCTTCTCCTAGCATACGGCTGTATTGATATGGTGATGCAAATCAGTTCAGTTGTCCACAAGACCGCGTTTTCATTGTAATTTTAATTGAAAAACTCCGACACGCTACAATTCGCTCCTCCCTATCCAATGCCACATCTGTCAATAGCCAACCTTGCCCCGAAACAACCGAAGATCAGCGGCAACCATCTGATCGTCCCGATATGGTGATTGCGCAAACGGACCTTGCCTGTACTTACATCGAGCCATTACAGCCGCCTGGGCAGCCCGTTCAGGGACGGGGCGGATTTCTTCTTGCCCGGGTACACCATTTCGACAGTGCGATGTGTATTGTGCGCCAGCAACGCCCCACCGGGCGTTCGAGAGCGTTCGTCGGATGCGAGTGCATGATTTATGGGCCAACACACTTGCAAGCGCTCACCGCCCATTATCGCATCTTCGCAGCCCTCGACGCCCGGTGTTGCTGCTTGTTAGTGTCGCGGGACATCTTTTGTTTCGTCGCACTCGAAAGGGTTTATCGATTTTGTAGGTAATTGTTAACGAAATCTTTTACGATGATACACCTTTTAATTGCGCTACATTGCGTAAGAATTGGAGGTGATTCCTTCACGGTTGAGTTGTACAAAAACAGGCAAAACCCAACATTAATGGATGGCTTACCTTGCCATGGCGATACTGCAGTGCATATAAGGGAGACGGCTATCAAGCCGACGATTGCATCCTTAGGAAGAAATAGCTTTTAACGCTGATAATGTCCGCATCTGATGGCAGCATGCTCGGTGGGGGTTGTTTCTTGAAGGTGTTAATTTCTTCAGCCACTTTCGTTCGATGTAACATTTTTTTAATGGTAGCAATCAGCTTTTGTTAAACACTAGTTGTCTCATCAAACATTCCCCTATACGTAGGGGTTGGTTGGTTGAATTAATTCCTAAGTACAATTTGGCCGAATCGAACCGACTAAATTGGAGCGTATTTTCCAACAAGAAAAGTTTCGCTTACATAGTGCGTCTACATTATACATAGATATCCTTTTTGTGGGATATCCAACAAACGTTATATCAGGATATTTACTGTCTTGGAAAAGCTACCACCTATAGTCAAAACTACTTTGTAAAGTATATGAAAAATGATACGAAGAATTTCATTTAAATTCAGTTTTTTTTTACAGAAGTATACAAACGGTCAAATTTTCTTCAAACTGACATTCCCAGCTTTTCCAGCGCACATATCGCTGAGCAAACAAAGTAACCATTGGCATTGTCATATATCGCTAGGAACCAACGAGTGGTGCCATCTCTTGTCGGGTAATGGAACTAAAAGTATATTATTCACTTTTGGTTTATTTTTCCTTGTTTTCTTCTACTTTAAGTAGACTATACAGATAGTATAGCATAATAATTGTTGTTCTATCTTTTCCGTTTATGAAAGTGAACCTCTTTTATGTTTTTGCGATACATTTAAAAAGGCTGTTCATAATTATAAATATCAATATAGATTTACTATTATTTTCTTTTACTGAAACTGACAGTTTATGAATCTGTTGAGCATTTTTTGTAAAATATGGTGCTCTATTGGCGAAGTAATTGTTCTGCCACAATATGCTCACACCTTCACACGTTTGCCTTTCGCACACATTTCATCGTCTGTACGTATAGTTGGGCACGTTGCGGAGAAACTCTTCGTGCGCACTCACGTGTTTATCACACAAAGTCCCCACAGGTTGGAAATTGGATATCACGAAGAAACTAATTGAGCACCCCGGCCCTCGCGCTGTCCCATTATTATTAAGCCACGGTCGTATCGGCTCCACGGGATCGGCGATGGAATCGGAGAAAAGCTCCCGCGGCCACAGCCGCTCAGGTGGAGCAACAACAACAACTACAAAAAGGCTAAGGAGACCAATAATCTTGTGCGAACGCTAAATTAATAACCCCGCCGGTTCGCCGCGCCGGGAAGGTGTGAGCGAAAAGAACGACCCGGAGGGGTGAGTCGCGGGGGGTCAACCATTGTAATCCACCTTGTCCTTGGCAACGGACGACAGCCGGCACTGTGGCGCGGTCCGAGAAGCGAGAAGCGGGGGTTCGATAAGTCAATAGTTTCCCAGCTGCACCGTGCGCTGGAAGTGCGCAATCCTTGCTTACACACGTGGCCCACGTCGCGGTGGGTGAAGGTGGAACGAATGGTGGAAGCGGCAGGCAGAAGCGAAATAGTGACCGGACGATGCAGCGAGAAGAAGTTAACCCTTGTGTGTGTGTGTGTGTGTTTTCTTTTATCACAAAACAACTTTTAAAGATTTTCAAACATTTTGTTTGAAATTCGATAAGCAGTGGTTTTCTATTTCGAAAATATGCTCGCTTAACTTGATACGAAATATATATGAAATAGTCGATGTGTTAAATAATAGTCTTAAAACTAATACACACCTGTAGAACCAACTTAAAAAACTGACCTGTAGAACCAACTTTAAATCAATTTCAAGATGGAGAAGTTCAAGATGGGATTCTGGCACCAGTTCTGTCTTGTAAATGCCGACACACCTACCACTAAACCTCAAGAACTTTATAGAAGATATTGTTTGCTAACTCATATTAAGTTACTTAGATACCAAAGATATAATAACCAAATATCTCCTATCTGAATCATCATTCTACACCTCCAAACAGTCAGCTAGTGTCATCCATCTGGACGTGTGTCACAGTCCAATGGGTAGGAACACACGGAAACTGCCCAGGAAAACTTCGGGAGAGCGAATTTGTTGAGGAAACACACAAAATATTCCGTTTTCTGCCTTTTTATTCGTACATAATGTGTTCTTTTCATGAAGAACACACAATGTTTGGTGACTTTGTTGTAAACTACAATCGCTTTCGATCGATCATTGAATTTGCCTTAAGAAAATCTCGTAGTAGTGTCGTAGTTCTTCAAATGATGATGATATTGTGTATCTGTCGTAACGCGTTCAAAGTGGTTCGAATAAATGATATTGGCATAAGAAGAATAAACTTATATGAATCTATCTTTACATGCTTTTAATCGATGTGCAATAATAGTATCATTCTATGCAATCTAACAAGCATGTCTTCAACTATTCTTCAATCGAATAATAGCAATTCGATTCAAGTGTTAGTAAGATGTCTAAAAATAGGAAACAAAAGTATTTTGTCAAGTTTTTTGTCAAGTTTTGGCTGATGGAACTCACTCCGAAGGGCTATCTAGAAGACTAAGGAGAGCAGGGAACCCTTTTGATCGCTTTTGATCTGTCACTCATACTAAAATAATAAGTCTATTTATTCATTTCGCTTTTACTGTCCGATGGAGTACATTTCAAGCTCACCTGTGGACATAACTCGACCCGTAATAACAGGCCACCTGTATACCGATTCTGCCGTCATTCAGCCAAGGGTTAACACCTTCAGCGCGGTCTAAAGTTCAGTGCGGGCGTGAAAATGGTGGGAAGCGGCAACCAAAGGCAAAGGTGAAGGTGAACTGTATGGCCACCGCGGTGGCCTATACTCCCGCTCGAACTTGCATGCCGTTTTGATTTTGCATTCCACCTCCGCCCCTGGCGGCGAGCCACTCGTTGATTTCTTCTTACGGCGGCGACCTTTATGACCAACGCCCTCTCAACCCTTCCCGATTTTGTGTCGCTGCTCACGGTTTGATTGTTTTTTTCTCTCTCGGTGTTGTTGTTGTTGCTGTTGCTGCCTGCACTTACCGAAAGGGCGGTCACGTTGGGCGGGTCAAGTCGCCAGAGCTTTTGACCGTGACACTTCCTAGCTGCCGCCGTCGCGTGGCGCGCGTGAAGTGTGAATTACAGCCTCCGAACACGTTCAAGGGACAACGTTCAAGGGCGTCCGCGTTCTGCAAAGTCACCGGCAAAGTCAGACATCGGCGTGTCTTCTGTTCTTCGGTTCCGGTGGCTTCGGTGTAGCGGTAGCGATGATTTATGTTCACTCTTCCGACGCCACCGGACCCAACGTTGCTGTTATGCGTTTGCTTTGCTGTGTGCGTTTTGCTTTTTTTTCGAGTGTGGTTTAAACTGTCGGAGAGTAAAAATACGTCCCGCGCGTGGGATTACGCTTTCACCGTGCGAGAGAGGGTCTTATTTACTCTGGAAATTTAAGTTCAAGCACGAACCACCCATAGATGTCGTTTATCACTGGAACGAAACTGATTTCATGACGTTTCTTCACATCCTCGCGAGGACGCTGCGTTAACAGTGGAATGATTTATGCAAGCTTTAACCCTGTCCTTATGCAAAATGACGGTTGGAATAGCTCAGAGAGGTTTTCGCTTTAAGGAAACCCACAGTTGTACAGATTATCCCGTTGTTCGCATTGATCTCTGAAATAAAATTTATATGTCTCTGTGAAAATGTAGGATATTTGAATTATAGTACAAATGTATGATTAACCCTTTAGTCGCACGTGCCTAATAAAGCCTAGGTTCTATCAGAACATCGTAGTTGGATGAAAGAAAGAACTTGTGAATTTTAGAAAAAAGAAAAAGGAAGAGAGAGGGATAGAATAAGAGTGAGAGTGCGAGAGAAATGAAAGAGTGCGTGTACAACCTCTAAGTATGTCGTGACGTCGTTATGGCGAACTGTTAAGAAGCGGGTTAAGCATCAGGTCGTACCTTTTGGGTTATATCAGGTATGACCTTAAAGGTTCTTCGTTTGTAAAATCATGATCGAACTTTTGTACACAACAACGTTTCATCATTTGCTAATATTCATTTCCAGAGCTCATAAGATTTTGAGATCATAACATCGCTAGGAGCTATATAGATGATCTTAGATTGTGACAGATGCAAGTTTACAATGTTGAGTATTATTTCAGCATCGATGTCATTAAGTTAAGTTAAGTGATCAACGATCACATCTTCTCGTCATACCACAAAGTCGTGCCATAAACAAGAACTTTATCACCCGTCAAAGGAGAGTTCCAATGTAAGATTACTGCTTTTTCTTCAACATTGCGCCCTCTATTCATCTGTCTCACATGAACAACCGGAGCGGATTGAATGAATAGAATTCCTTTTTTGTACCGAACGCCTAATCAAATAAGAACGCTATAAACAAATCGAACTTTCTCATTAATTGTTTCGCACGTCAATTCGCCTCGATAGCGTGCCCTTGCCCGTACCGAAAACCCTTCAATAACTCGCGATCTTTCCATCGTTCGCACCGCCCCGTACGCTTGCTTCTTCTTCCCCAGCATCTCCACACGATTGGATTAATTAGAACCTATCTGAATGGAGCGATCGGTTGGGAGTGGATTCTTTTGTGTGCGTTTTGCGGTATGTGTTTTGCGAATCACTCTGCCGAACATTGCGTACCGAGCAAGCCGCTGATGCCCGGGTTCAATCGGACCTCCAACCGTAGCGCGAGCGGGCATAGCAGCGTTACGCCATAAATTCCAATTATGCAACCACACCGTCGGCCTATGCACCCACAGGCACCCGCGAGCACACACACACACAGCGGCACTTGCCGGACATACGAGTGAGGTTTTAATTAAAACGAATCGAGCGTGCTAGAAGTTCGTTTTTGCTCAAAGTGCTCAATGAAGCGTGTGTCTGGAGTTCGAGAGAGAAAAATGAACGCCTCCATGATCTATGGCCCGAGATACGATTCGATTATTAGCGAGCGCATCTTCATGGCGTGTTTCCCCTTTTTTGTCGGTGTTGTGCGGTGGATTCTGTCTCGAGAACAAACGGCCGATGGAACTGTTCCGTGCCGGGTTCGCCGCGGGTTCGGTGTATGAATATGTATTAACCGTCGGCCCGCATTTCCCTGCGCGAACTAAATTGTGTGATCGCTGAAAGCTTTGACCGCGATGATTCAATAATAGGACGAAAAGTGGACGTGTTAACCCTTGAATGTGTCCCAATGTTACAAAATTGGGACATTCATTCAAGTTCCGTCCAAAGTCATACTGTAGTTAATAGTTATACTGTACTGTGGTTGCTCCTACTGCAGCTCCAGCCAGCACTGCTTCGTGCTCAGAGAAGTTAACCTACCCAAAGAGGCGTTGCCATCAGTGTTGGTGCTGGTATATCATTGATTATGCCTCATTTAATGAAAGATACATCGTTTACATCGTTTGAAAGTGACATCTGCACTGCTCCTTTGTACGTAGACCAATAAGTCTGGAAATGTCATGCCAATACTTTCAAAGAATGTAGGGACACCGAAGAACATAAAGATATGACTGTATCAGCAACTTCCTTCAAGTCAATGCGGTAGTGAAAACTTGCTTGCAACATTGCTCAGTTCGATGCGCCATTTTGATCAGACTTTCTGCAAGATGTGGAAGATTAGAACTTCGTTGGTAATCCGGGAAAGTTTGGGGAAAGGCTCGAAGAGTCGATAAGAATCCGACATTTCCCATGGTTGTTGCCATGAAGATCTCCTCCTTGATTGCAAAAAAGTGACCTATCTCAACATTATTTGATACGGAAAAATTGCTTTGTCAGTTTGTACTACATTCGAACACCTTAACCAAAACTGAAGAAACCAGTTTAAAAAACCACAAAACTTGCCTGGACTTCCCAGCAGCTCCCTGTTCATTGAGAGGTTAGATTTGGTATCGCACTTCGTCAGTCGACTTCGACAACCGCCCGCTCGTTGGAAGATTAATCTCGCCTATCCAGCACCCATCCAAACAATCAGCTCGACTAAGTTTTGCTCCCCACCCATCGCTCCCCCTGTGCAACCGCGAGCTCGTCTGCCATTTGTACGTTCCATTTCCATGATTGAGCCATAAATTTTCTCACCACGCGTTTTTCCCCTTTCCCGCAGGTCATGCCGGCTTTGCGTCTGTTTGGCCGGAAATGGTTAGCCGCCTCGGACGACCTCGTGTTTCCGTGCGTGTTCGAGATCTGCTTCCGGATCGTATGGTAAGTGAGCACCACCCATCGCCCACCGCGGCGGTCACGCCGATAAAGTGCAATTTTCCATTTCCATCTTTCTCCCCCGGCACAGGCTCGGACTGATTTCGTGCGTAACGTCCACCTACTGGAACGTGACCGAGGAGTGCGGTGAGGATGCGCTCCCGGTACGGATCTATCTGGTAGGGACGATAGTGTTAATTAGTGTAAATATAGTTCTACTCGTCATCTTAGTCAACCGCAGCGCCCAGGGCAGCATCACCGAGGTGCATAAGCGCCGGCTGGTCGCGCCGCTGCTGGTAATAAAGTAAGTAGCGGCTTTAAGCCCACCCAACTTCCTCGCACAAGGGGGAAGTTTACGTTTTAGTGCGGGTCGTTACTGCCGCTATAAAGTGCGATGGTGCTTGCATCAAGCAAACGAATGAGCTACTACAGTACTGGACAGATGTTGGAATGCTGGGGCTCGTACCGAAGATGACGTGCTGTGCCTGCTTCCGGTAGGTGAAGATGCATCAGAACGGGCGGCAGTCTTGCGAATTGCGCACTTGTAGGCGACTTAAGGAAAAGTTGCGCCTAAAAGTATGCAATGCGCAATCACACCAACGCTTGCTCCATTAAATTCCAAACACCGAACATTAATTACACAAATCGTTTATTCTAGACGCAAACCCCAAATCATCATCGACGACAACTGCTGCCTCTGTCATCTGGCCGGCGTGCGGCACACGTCTCGCTTGCGCAGCGAAGATGTCCTGCATGCCTCCTTCAAGAATCATGTCTTTGAGGTAAGCCAGCCTTCACTCCTCCTCGGAGCTACGATCCACGCCGAGGAACTTGGAGTTTCGCGACTTCAACACGTCCTGCTGCGTTTTCGACGGTACGGCTGACGGGGGCTCATCGGCCATCACGCTGGCGGCGCTATCTAAACAAAACGGTCCAGAAGGATCAGCTAAGGGCCACGAAACGCTTCCCGCTCTCGGCACTCACCACCACCGGGCGGTGGGATCGACTGCAGCTTGCCGTACGTTGCTTCCGGGTTTGCGTCGGCATCGTCACACTGTACTGGGGTGGCTCCGGCGGTCGCCGCCATCAGCGCCACCAGCAGCACGCCTGCAACCAAGAACTGCCCAAAAGCGGTAACCCTCATGTTCACGAGCACGGCTTACGCGTTGCGGTATGAATGCCTGTACGAACTGCACACTGACGGCAGGTGTTTTGTGCGATGAGGTCTTTATACACCTCGATCGTGCCGGGCCAAGCTCGTCCACTGATAAAGACTCCGTCCAGAACCGGTTCGGAAAGCCAGCTTTTGCGCAGAGGACAAGGTGGTTTTTGGATACAAACTGTGCGTCTTATCGTCACATGTTTCCTTCCCGTGTGCGTGTCTGTTTGGAGGCGTATCGTGCACCTCAAGCGTGTGACATGTGTGACAGGCGTGCGAATTGCAACGTCTTCTGCGGTGCCTTCCCATTTAGATTAGAAACGGTTTTAGGTGACAGTTTGAGGCTAATGGTGTTTTCGCATGTTTTTTATGACGTTGGTTCGGTGCGCTTTAGTTGTTTAATTGTGATCAAGGTCATTCTCTTGGACACTTGACCGTCTGCATTCCACCCGGACAAACTGCTTCTGGTTGAGGTTATAAATCAACCGAACTTGAAAGTACTATCTTTATCGTTTACTTCACCTTAAGATGCTTAGTAAATGACATATTAATCGTTGCCTAAGGGATCAAGTTATATGTTCTAACGCGTAAGTTGATCTGGCACATAAGGCATATTTTAAAGGTGTTTCATCCATTGTTATCTTCGTTCTATGTTTTCCCTATTATAGAGCGTTACGTTCGCTTAGCAATTTTACAAAAAAAACTGTGACTTTTTGTTATTGTTGGCAGAACGAAAACGATCATGAAATGAAGAATAATGGCATGCAATATGTTGGCACTAAAGTAAGCAATTAAAGCAACCATTAAGCCAACATTTAGGCGCAAGTCTCCCGAGACACGAACCTTTGCCAAGAAAGAGGAACCTGATACAGTTTTACCTTTGTTTTAGCGCGTGCCAGTATTTCGGTGATAGTGTAAAAGGTACTTCTATTTCAAGGTATTGTTTTCTACGTTATAAAACAACAATCGAAAGATTCGAACTTCTGTTTCTGGTACTCAGATTCAATACTTTCAAGCAGAATGGCAGTATTTTAGTGCTGCTCTGTTCATTGTTCGACGCTTGATGTAGTTGTAGTGGGAGGTTGTGTTGCTGGAGTAGTTTGCACGTGCTGATTGCCACCCTGATTGCTACTACCACCGCCACCGCCTGGCCGGTTCATGAAATTGTAATGAAAGTACGCTTCATTCTGCTTGCTCACGCTGCTCTGGTGTCGCCCCATGAAGGAAATCTTCTCCAAAAAGGTCTCCCAGCTAAAGTCTCGCTTCGCTCGCGAATGCCCGGTCGATCTGGGCTGTGCCACTTTCGCTATCGCCCGTTGCCGGAAGGCCGTGATCCGGTCGAACATTGGTGGACGGACTGCCGGTGGTGCATATGCGTACCGGAAGCATCCCAGCTGACCATCGTCCGCCATCAGCTGGGCAGCGGTGATGGTGCACTCGTAGTACAGACACTGCAGCCCGGACGACTCGGGATTGAGCGCACTCGCGTCGGCACTGAATGTCGGTTCGAGGACGCAAACGTTGTAGCTGAGATGGTACACGAGCCCGTCTTTTGTGTGGCGAACGTAGCAGGAGTACGAGTTGTTGCTATAGCGCTTGGAGATCACAATGAGACCTGTAAGGAAAGGGGACGAAAGGAATATCAGAAAGGTTGATCAATGTTTGGCAGGTGAAATAAGAGTACTCACTGGGCTTACGCGTTGCGGTATGAATGCCTGTACGAACTGCACACTGACGGCAGGTGTTTTGTGCGATGAGGTCTTTATACACCCCGATCGTGCCGGGCGTGGCTTGTCCACTGATAAGGGCTCCGGACCAGAACCGGTTCGGAAAGCCAGCTTTTGTGCAGAGGACAAGGTGGTTTTTGGATACAAACTGTGCGTCTTATCGTCACATGTTTCCTTCCCGTGTGCTTGTCTGTTTGGAGGCGTATCGTGCACCTCAAGCGTGTGACAGGCGTGCGAACTGCAACGTCTTCTGCGGTGCCTTCCCATTTAGATTAGAAACGGTTTTAGGTGACAGTTTGAGGCTAATGGTGTTTTCGCGTGTTTTTTATGACGTTGGTTCGGTGCACTTTAGTTGTTTAATTGTGATCAAGGTCATTCTCTTGGACACTTGAGCGTCTGCATTCCACGCGAATGAACTACTTCTTATTGAGGTTATAAATCAACCGAACTCGAAAGTACCATCTTTATCGTTTACTTCACCTTAAGATGCTTAGTAAATGACATATTAATCGTTGTCTAAGGGATCAAGTTATATATTCTAACGTGTAAGTTGATCTGGCACATTAGGCATGCTTTAAAGGTGTTTCATCCATTGTTATCTTCATTCTATGTTTCCCCTATTATAGAGCCTTGAGTTCGCTTAGCAATTTTACAAAAAAACTGTGCCTTTTTGTTTTTGTTGGCAGGACGAAAATGATTATGAAATGAAGAATAATGACATGCAATATGTTGGCACTAAAGTAAGCAATTAAAGCAAACATTAAGCCAACATTTAGGCGCAAGTCTCCCGAGACACGAACCTGTGTCAAGAAAGAGGAACCTGATACAGTTTTACCTTTGTTTTAGCGCGTGTCAGTATTTTGGAGACAGTGGGAAAGGTACTTCTATTTCAAGGTATTGTTTTCTACGTTACAAAACAACAATCGAAATATTCGAACTTCTGTTTCTGGTACTCAGATTCAATACTTTCAAGCAGAATGGCAGTGTTTTAGTGCTGCCCATCAAACTGTTCATTGTTCGACGCTTGATGTAGTTGTAGTGGGAGGTTGTGTTGACGGAGTTGTTTGCACGTGCTGATTGCCACCCTGATTGCTACCACCACCACCACCACCACCGCCTGGTCGGTTCATGAAATTGTAGTGAAAGTACGCTTCATTCTGCTTGCTCACGCTGCTCTGGTGTCGCCCCATGAAGGAAATCTTCTCCAAAAAGGTCTCCCAGCTAAAGTCTCGCTTCGCTCGCGAATGCCCGGTCGATCTGGGCTGTGCCACTTTCGCTATCGCCCGTTGCCGGAAGGCCGTGATCCGGTCGAACATTGGTGGACGGACTGCCGGTGGTGCATATGCGTACCGGAAGCATCCCAGCTGACCATCGTCCGCCATCAGCTGGGCAGCGGTGATGGTGCACTCGTAGTACAGACACTGCAGCCCGGACGACTCGGGATTGAGCGCACTCGCGTCGGCACTGAATGTCGGTTCGAGGACGCAAACGTTGTAGCTGAGATGGTACACGAGCCCGTCTTTTGTGTGGCGAACGTAGCAGGAGTACGAGTTGTTGCTGTAGCGCTTGGAGATCACAATGAGGCCTGTAAGGAAAGAGGACGAAAGGAATATCAGAAAGGTTGATCAATGTTTGGCAGGTGAAATAAGAGTACTCACTGTCAGCTCTGACGTGAAGCCAAACGCAACCAGCTATGACTCCGCAGAAGATAAGTAACAGGTGAAATGCCATCTCTTTCGGCAGCTCTGGTACTGGATGTTTTGTTTTGGATCTAGACTGGCTATCCTCACCGTTGCTCTCTTATATACAGCGTTCTCTGACCATTTGCCTCATCTGTAAAAAATGTTAATGAAATACATTCCTAGATAAGTTTTATCGCTTCTGAAAGTACGCTTCATTCTGCTTGCTCACGCTGCTCTGGTGTCGCCCCATGAAGGAAATCTTCTCCAAAAAGGTCTCCCAGCTAAAGTCTCGCTTCGCTCGCGAATGCCCGGTCGATCTGGGCTGTGCCACTTTCGCTATCGCCCGTTGCCGGAAGGCCGTGATCCGGTCGAACATTGGTGGACGGACTGCCGGTGGTGCATATGCGTACCGGAAGCATCCCAGCTGACCATCGTCGGCCATCAGCTGGGCAGCGGTGATGGTGCACTCGTAGTACAGACACTGCAGCCCGGACGGCTCGGGATTGAGCGCACTCGCGTCGGCACTGAATGTCGGTTCGAGGACGCAAACGTTGTAGCTGAGATGGTACACGAGCCCGTCTTTTGTGTGGCGAACGTAGCAGGAGTACGAGTTGTTGCTGTAGCGCTTGGAGATCACAATGAGGCCTGTAAGGAAAGAGGACGAAAGGAATATCAGAAAGGTTGATCAATGTTTGGCAGGCGAAATCAGAGTACTCACTGTCAGCTCTAACGTGAAGCCAAACGCAACCAGCTATGACTCCGCAGAAGATAAGTAACAGGTGAAATGCCATCTCTTTCGGCAGGTTGGAGAATAAGTTCATAGCGTTAACGCTAAATTTTCAATTCCTCTAATGCGATTAGATTTGAAATAGTTCGACCGAGAGTAAACCCTTCACCACGGGATGATGTAGAGAAATAGAGGCTTGGATGCCTATGTCGCCCACCGACATCTTTGCTTTATATTGATCCTCAGACCTCCGTCTAATAATCCTTTTTAGATTTACTTTAAACATTCTAGTAAAATATAGAATAACTAGTCTAGTTTAATGCCTGAGTACGATGACTTTCTATTTATCCTATTGCTTCTAAAGATTTTTGCTATGAGATTACCAATAAGATGAAGATATATACACGTGAAGTCAACAAGTATTCGCATTAAAAAGATATTCCAACCCAAAGTCATTGGTTACCCGTATTGCCAGGATTCCGAGTATTGGATTAAACCGCAAGTTCTTCAAGAATAGGTGTACAGATCACAAAGGTTGCTGGAAGACTGTTTTGGAACGATCGTTGATCTAAGCTCTGGTACTGGATGTTTTGTTTTGGATCTAGACTGGCTATCCTCACCGTTGCTCTCTTATATACAGCGTTCTCTGACCATTTGCCTCATCTGTAAAAAATGTTAATGAAATACATTCCTAGATAAGTTTTATCGCTTCTCGCGTTCAATAGTTGTAATGATCTCTCTTTCTCTCTCTTTCTCTCAATTCCTCCCAGTTACCATTCTGCATCATGGCGGATCACAGCACGAAAAGCATCGTCATCGCGATCCGCGGCAGCCTGTCGATGCGCGACGTGTTCACGGATCTGGTGGCGAACGCGGAACGCTTCGACGCCCCCGGCATGCCGCCGGAGTCGCACGCCCATCGGGGCATGGTGGCCGGCGTGGACTGTATGCTGAAGCGACTGCGCGAGGGCAACATCCTGGAGCGCATCTGTGCCACCTTCCCGGACTACACGCTGGTGCTGACGGGCCACAGTCTCGGCGCCGGTGTCTCCATCCTGCTGGCGGCCAAACTGCGCAGCCGGTTCCCCGATCTGCGGGTTTACGCGTTCGCGACACCGGCCGGGCTGCTGAGTCGCGAGGCGGCCCGCTTCACGGAGAGCTTCGCGTTCACGATAGGCGTCGGGGACGATTTCGTGATGCGGCTCGGGGTCGATTCGATCGAGAATTTGCGCACGAGCGTCATCGAAACGATCCGGGCGTGTAAGCTACCGAAGGTAGGTCAACTCCCGGCCCGGCGAGCGTGCACTTCGAGAGCGTTTAAACGTCTTTTTCTTTGTTTAGTGGCGCATTATGCTGAACGGGTTTGGATACGCACTGTTCGGGGTGCCATCGAGGGATCTGGAAACGACCTGGCACGATGTGACGGAGATAACGAAGAAGGCCGGCCAAAGCCCGTTACTATCCGGGGAACGTCCGATACAAACAGTCGCGACAGCTGTAAGTATGGTGCATGTACTACTACGCAAGAATGTTCTTTCTTATTGGGTTGGAGAATAAGTTCATAGCGTTAACGCTAAATTTTCAATTCCTCTAATGCGATTAGATTTGAAATAGTTCGACCGAGAGCGAGGACGCAAACGTTGTAGCTGAGATGGTACACGAGCCCGTCTTTTGTGTGGCGAACGTAGCAGGAGTACGAGTTGTTGCTATAGCGCTTGGAGATCACAATGAGACCTGTAAGGAAAGGGGACGAAAGGAATATCAGAAAGGTTGATCAATGTTTGGCAGGTGAAATAAGAGTACTCACTGTCAGCTCTGACGTGAAGCCAAACGCAACCAGCTATGACTCCGCAGAAGATAAGTAACAGGTGAAATGCCATCTCTTTCGGCCGCTCTGGTACTGGATGTTTTGTTTTGGATCTAGACTGGCTATCCTCACCGTTGCTCTCTTATATACAGCGTTCTCTGACCA
>KZ067841.1:10214-39957 GCA_002091845.1 Anopheles cracens
TCTCAACCGGTTTCGAATATTTCTGCAGTCAGACGGAGCGTGCTTGGTCTTCGAAGGCCATTGTTTAGCTGATAGCAGTTTTTATGTTTGGTTTGATGTTTACCAGATCAAAAGATCCATTAAACTTCCTACCGTTCTCCTCGGCACGTGGGGAGCTATGGCGCAAAGTGGGACCCTTGACGAAAAAAGGCAGAAGACCCGGATGAGTATCAATCACGGAACTAAGACCAAAAAATATAACGTTCCCTGTTCTCTTCAGACGTTTTCTGTTTCAGTTCACAGTCAATACTGATTTATTCTATTAATTTTCTAAATTTATATACTAACAATGTGTTCGTATGTCTGACCGTTCTGAATCATTGCTTTATTTGAGCCACCGATAACGATCCCTTCCGATAAGCTACATCTTGTTCTATCCTGTTTCGTTGAAACTTAACGTTGCCACCGCAAAAGTAGCTATTTTACTTTCATAACAAGCTTGATAAGTGTTAAAAAACGAGTCGAAAACGAAAGGTTCTTCTGCCGTCGCGTCATGCAGCGCCAAAAAATTAGCCTTTTATTCCTATCGTTTCTGTCGCATTCTGGTCGCGTTTACAAATCTCTTCCGCATTTATATCTTCCTTTCTCGCACTGATATTCTCACGTTTTTACCATCCTCGACGCTCGCCTCTCTCCTACTGACAGGTCGTTGGGAACAATTGTACCGTTTCCCAACAACCAAGCCAAGCTTTTTACAGCAACCAAGCTTTTTACAGTAGAGGCAAATAGCCAGTTTTGGTGAATTTCGCGAATCTTTCTGTGAATCTTTTGAACTTTTCAAGTTCCGTGAAGGATGTTCACATCGCCTAGCTAAAATTTGAACTGCTTCCATCGGGTTGTCGTTCCTTAACAATGTTGCCAATGATTTTACACTCGATTTGAACTGATGTTGGAACGAAGTAATATCGCATATAAAATAGTGACATTCCAAGATTGTGCTATTTTAACAAGTTTTTGAAGCCATCATTATAATATGTAATATGCAGCTAAGATCGCATATTCTTATACATAAAAAAACAAATATCATTGCGTGCGCAAACCCTTCTGTCAAAATTTACAAGGCACTTTTGATAGATCAGACACAATCCTTTAGCATTAAAAACTCATTTCTTTGTTACACCTATTCCGAGAAACTACCGACTTTGTGCGGTATCTATGCGGATTTTATGCATGCTGTGGATTTTTTGCCCATTTGACAACACGAATATCTCGGGACTGTAAAGTTCCGATGAGACCGAATGGAAGGCGATACTCTTCAATCGCACAACTTTCTGTTAAACATATAACTTATTGTTAGATTTATAGTTCATTTCAAAGTGTATTACGTCGACATGATCTACTCAAACCAGAGCCATCGTATGGTCTGGTGCATTAGTGCAAGCTTGTACAGAAATGGCAGGCCTAGATCTATCTCTAGCTATATCTATCTCGAGTAACACGAATAATACTCGTTTCTTCATCTTTTCAGAATTACAACCAAACTACCGGAATTTAAAAACCACCTCGTAGACTTCCAGAGGCACTGGTGCTAAACCACTTGTTGGAGCTATTTTTTCTTACATTTACATTAATACAAGATTAATAAATCTAGTGTGTTCAGACGTAAAGGTAAGGGAATTCATGTATTTTTGTTACAGCTTTCGTTCTCTACGCAATATTAAGTACATTTTCGGACCGAATTCCGTAAAATGACATATAGGGGCAGAGTATCGTAACTCACAAAAAAGATCAGAATTTTGTAGGCAATCGAAATTTTATTTGGCATCATTTTATGACTCAAAAAAGAAGCAGAAGATCAAAATTAGGTAATAGATATGTTTAGCTTATAATTCACGACAATCGGTTAATAGGTTAATTATCTGTCTTATGGTGGAAAACTAGTCTTCATTAGTTTCCAAGTCCGGTATTTTCTTTAATCGATGTCGCTTATGCGTTTGCTTTATGTCGATTATGACTAGCTACCAAACCACGTTGCTTAACTTTTTTATTATTTTTTCTTGCGTAAAAGAAGTTATCCTCTACCAGTTTTATTTCATGCAAAATATGAGACAAAGCTCATAGCTTCCAATACTGAAACAAATCGTTCAAAGCGTTAAAAATCACTCTCGTTCTAGCCTTTCCATTGGATAAATTCCACGAAAATCTGGGCCCGTTAATATGGTTGTAAGAGTTATCTTTAACAATTCGACTCTAACACCATTTTGAAATTTGTTTGTTTCACTGAGGTTACCATTGTATGTGACTATGAGCTTAAATGACGTATAAGGATATCAATTGAAAAAGTATTTGAAATTCGGAAAACAATATGGAATGAAAACGCTAATCCCTGGTTTATGCGCATGAACACGTTTGAATGTAACGCTACTGTTTAATTCATACTTCAATTGAAATTGTTTATATTTTGCATTAAAATGCAAGCGCAACACTGCTTCTTATACTAACACTAATTTGAATGCCTTTTGTCATTTAAGGTTTCGCTGCACACAAACAGGATTAAAAGTACCGCCAACAAAACGGACACTTGAGGAAACCGATAGGCGTGCGGTGTCATCAACGATATCCAATATAATGGAAGGTAAAAACAATGCCTCATTACACGGAATATCATACCAACTTAAATTGGGACTGGTGGTACTGCTCCGCCTATATAAGATGCACAAAACGGACGATCAGTTTCACTTCGAGCTCACCTTCGAAGATCCGGAAGGGGGCAAATTTGACGATGTACTTGTGCACTACAATTCGTCGAAAGATTCCAAAGCAGGCATCGCATGTATTCAAACAAAGCATAGACAACATACCTCCATCGATGGTTCAGAAAACGAGCAACAGAAAAGCAAAACATACGAAACAATTTCCGATGCAGATTTACTGTCGACCAAGAAGAAAGGACAATTTTCCATCAGCATGTATTTTGAATCTTTTCTCGATATCCATAAACCGGAATCCGAAGAGACGCAAAAGTACATCATATGCACCAATAAAACACTTGACAAAAGTGTTTCGAGTTTAACCCGTGCGAATCTTGAAGATTCGTGCATACCATCGTTCATGAGAGACATAAATGCAACGTTTTACCAGTTCGACTGTGCAAAAAAAGTGGAAAATCTGGATGAAATTTTGAAAGGAGTTGCTATCAGCAAGGGATATACGGAAAAGGAAAGTTTAAGCATCATTCAGGAATTTTATGACAATTTCATTTTAGCTTGTGGATCTGTCAATGAAACGATGTTGTATGGTATTATTATGAAATTACTTATGCAGTTAGTCGATTTCCAACATATAACGACCTACGAAAAGTTCCATGTGTGCATGTTCGAGGCCATAAATAGAGGACCAAAATCTTTGAAACCAAGCGATGTGGATGAAATGTTCAAACTAAGTGAAAGCGGCTATTTACTAGAATATTTCAGGATAAGCACGATGAAACTTTTGGAATCATTGCGTGTCAAGTATTTCGATCCCAAGCTTAACTCAACAGTGCTGGAAGAAACGAATCTGTTCAAGTTTCTTAAAACCAAGACCTCAGGCACACATTGGTATTATAGTTCGTGTGGAACAGACGTTAGTATCCTTGTAATAGAACAAATTGCAAACCTTGCAGACTATGAAACGGTTTTATTTGATTGTGCTTCGCATAAGGAAAGCGATGTGCTGAATGATTTGTGTGCCGCTATTTCTGCCTCTCGGCACCATTTTGTAAACGAGGTTAATAATTTTCCACGAAAATTAATTACTATTACGACACAAGGCAAAACGAATAACACTGATGAGTATACTGAATTGGCAGCTGAATATGGTATGAAGTTTATAATTGTTGAGCATATTACAAAAGACGAAAAAACAATCGACGATAAAACCATTGATTCTTTTTGTGTTGACGACCTCACAGAAGACACGCGCAATAAATTGTTCGTTAAACACGTAATTCGATTCACAACATCGGTGTCGCTCAGAAAGATTATCAAGCTGAGTGATCCTTTGCCATATGTTTATGACTTGCTGGAAACGAATGAAGACAGTAGTAAGAGTTTACACGAAACTAATAAAAATTAATATTTACTTACGCGTGTGATAAGAGCTGGCTGTCCAGTTCCAGCTGCGTTGTTTGATTTCAATGCGGCCGCGATCCTGTTGTCAAGTAGTAATCAGTAGCGTGTACCGAACCCGGCCAAATTTACAAGTGATCCTGCCCTTTGGCACTGGGCTTCACAAACAACAGCCAGCCAAAACACGCACGTACTTCGGACAGATTCGTTCACACGAATTCCTATCGCCCCCCGCAAACAGAACGAGATGTAGAGTCACGCCCGGTTTCACGCCTCACACATGATAACGCTAAGTGAAGCCGGCCGATGCTCATTAAACGTCCGGAACCGCTTGGAACCGATTTCGAAACCGCCTTGGACCGGTCACTACTATTCCTGCGATTCATTTTCCCATGCTGGGTTATTTCGGCTCTGAACGTTGACCGAACGGGGAAAAAAAGAAATTATTAGATGAACATCTTTGGACAGACGTCTTATCGAGATGCGTACGGGCAAGACGGCCCACTCTAAGTGGCGTCTTCACTTAACCTAAAAATTTCCAATGTCCACGCGCCACCAAGCCAAGCTTTGTAATGACTTTTGGCTCGAAGCAGCCAACAGTGACGATCCAATTTGAGTAAGACGAAACCTTTGCTGGCCGATGACAAACTGCGAAACATATTAAAACAAACGGATAATGCAGCAAAAAGGGATACCTCACTATCTCGGCGCAGGCAGGGGAGTTCCGAGGTTTGTAAACGCGAACGAACCTCATTTCCATCATTTGTAGATGGAGCAGAAAATCGGATTAGGAACCGAAAGCCCCCTCTCGCCGGGCCGAGTAGAAGAGGGAAGGTTTCGTCTCTTTTTGCTTGCCACAGTTACAGGATTGCAAAACACAGAGGAAAAAAAACACACACAAACAAACAGTGACAAACTGGAGGAGAGAAAAATGGGCATGGGAAATAAATCGCAAAGGGTTGGATGGACTAAGTCAGCGAATTTCGGGGTTTAGGATGAAATGGACTGGGCGCTGAAGAAGAGTGATGTTTTGTGGGAATGAATTTATATTTGCACAAACGTACGTTTGCATTGGTGCGTGGCGAGAAGAAATGTAAAGATAAAATAAAAACTTAAATAGCACGAAAAAAGCTTAAATTTGCATCCACTTGTCCATAGAATGTCTTAAATAAATAAAGAGTAAATTAAAATACAGAAATAAAAAATGGAAACCAAAGTATAGCAATATTACCAAAGTTGAAACAGATATAAAAAGAACTGTAAGAAAAGGTAAGCTCATAAATTCATTCGAATGGAAAAGTTATGCAATGGTAAATCAATCGAAACATGTCAACATGAAGGAAATCAAATTAAAGCAAGAGAAGTAAATACTGCAAATTGAAACAAAAGGTTACAGGAACAAAAACTGATAAAATGACAGAGAAAATTCACAGGAATTCATTCATAACAACATATAAAACCCACTTGAGACAAATTATAGACATGATAAAAAAAAACAAAAATATATTAAATGGAATAGTGCAACTGTGAGAGGACTTTAAAGTATATCTAAATGAAACGAAGAAAATTAAATATCAACAGAGTTTTTTAACAGCTTAAAAAAAAACATAAAACTGCACAGCTAAATGTGCTTTGTTTTAACTCATTTTAATCTATTTCAAAGATGGAATTAATCTGATTATTAATAACAAAATACGGATGCAGCGAACCAGGTCTCACAGATCACGCAAGCACAACTTGAGAATGTGATTAGCAAATCAAATATATATTGCCACCATCACGGAACGGAATGAAAATAAAACGTACCCGCTCTTTTCCCTTCGTGTGCGTTTTGCTGTCGGACCCTTCGGAGCAAAAAGAAGATGAATTATTTTATTCCGGCCGATCCGCTAGCAACTGCGCGGGGGTCAGTAGCCGAAACACAATTAAAAACAAAAACAGAGCCAAACGGAAACGATTGTCTCGTCGCGTGTCTCGCGCTTGGAGCCACTGTCATGGCGCCGGCACGAATGGCTGAAAACGGGTTGACAATTTGCGCTGAGTTTGTTTTTTTCTTCTTCTTCTTCTATGGTACAAATCCTGCGTTCCAACGCACACGGCATACATCATGGTGGTAATTTGCCATTTCAAGAGCGTACTTCGGGATGCTCGGTCACGGGTGCGGCGTTCGGTTTGGTGTGGGATGTTGATGATTGAGCATTCGTTAATTCCAGCGGTAACCTTTAAGGGCAGCAGCTAACTAAGAGTTAACTAAGTAGCTCCAAGTGTCATAGGCAGTTATCGAGGTTGGCTAAAAAGCTTGAAATGATTTTTCGCAGATAACTCCTTATGCTTCTCTATTTGGAAATAGAAGCAAAAGGACATCAAACGGTTGTAGAGCCCTTCGAGGGTTAATAACAAAATCCGTCAAATAAAACGGGACTACTTGAACCACTGCAAATCACTGTCCGTCCATGCGACGCACACTGATGGATGCATTCTGACCTACGTAAGCACACGCCCGTGCTCCTGCCCAGTTTAATTAACTTCCAACGTCGAGCACGGGGCGAGAACCGGTGTGAGATGGATTTGCGGTCCACGAAATTGACTTCGGATTTGGACATTCCCGTAAATCCTCGAAGCGGAGTCGTGTCTGGTGTTTAGTAAACACGGAAAGCACTTGGCACAAGCGGTGTGAAGCGAACGAGGGGTGGTTTTTAATCGTTCCGATCCCGGTGCGAGTGGAGTGTAGTTAATTAGTCGTTTCGGTGGTTTACATTTGCGTTGTTTTGATCTGCCGGCAGGTGGTCAACGCGATTGTTCCGGGTGGTAATGTCAAAATTGAATCACAAATCGGTTTATGAATGAATTAACTCTTCCACGCATACAGTGGTTAATAGAAGAAGTTTTTGAAAACAGTAAATGAAATCAAACAAAACTTTTGGATTATACGAGAAAAGAATACAGAAAAGGAAATAAAAAGGAAAAACAGCGTTGTTGACGCAGTATAAAGACGAAAATGGTGTAAAAAAATAAAATTATGGTACTTTAATATCTTAAAGAAGGTTGGTTTATAAAAGATAAACTTATTGAGGAACATAAGTAAATTCACAAACGCATTGAACAACACTGCATAGATATCGCAAAGAACTTTACCAATATTTGTAGCAAAATATATCAAGAGATTCAAAAGATCGTAACGATCTTTCTACAAAACCCCGTCGGCAAGAACTGATGAAAAAAGTTACAAAATGACTGTAAAAGTAAAGTAATTTAACATTAATGACAAAACTGTAATACAACACAAAATATAAAATTGAAACAGGTTGAAACAATGAAAAACTGATATTTTTGTTAAATTATGACTAAACAGCTACTGAAAATAAAGCACCTCACAATTGCGATTCGAAAAATCAGAAACATAGAAAAATGGACACAGGTTTTCCGTAAAAAAAAGAATGAAACTTACTCAAAACCATCACAAATCGGTTTATGAATGAATTAACTCTTCCACGCATACAGTGGTTAATAGAAGAAGTTTTTGAAAACAGTTTTCAGGTCAACTTCAATGTTACACGCTTTGTTGTTCGTGTGTTGAGGTCAGCACGAATGGAACAATTATTCACATCTCAGTTATCGCGACATTAGAATTAAACATGTTTCGAGAAAGTAATCGAGTTTTATGTTTATTGTTCTGCTTGGTTCAACTGCTTGGTTGTTAATATATCAGCAATTGCTTCTGTTATCAATGTTTGGATCAACCTAGAAGGTAGTTTTGCTTGGTTAGACTACACGGTGAAGAAACACGCATTATCGATCGAACATTAACTACGAAGTACGAGGTCATGCACTTTGAGATTATACACAATGTTTTGTTGGCTAATTCAACAGTTGATTCGTTGGATGAAACTCGTATGAAGGTTTGATAGACAAAGATATTAGTTCATCTGTACAGTATCTGCATTTTATTCTGGTTTATGTACGATTTTTAGGCTTATTGGCTAGAGGACAGCATAACGAATACATTTACTACATTTTTAGTTTAATGATTTTATGACAAAATATTCAATTTTCTTTGCCTCACATATACTGAAGATGCAATCGTGAATGAATTATAGCTTGTGAACTCCACATAAAGAAAGTCGTCAAAGATCGACCCAGTCGGCAAACTTAATCGAAACCGACTTAACATGTTAATACAGCAAATGCCAAGCAAATTGCATACTGTAGGGTTGATACATCAAAGTTGCGCCTTAAAGTATGCAATTTAGTTATAACCAATGCATTATCTGTTCATGAAATATATATTTCCTAACATTTTTAAGGAAATTAAATGAAAGGAGATGTTTAAAGACCGAATAAAAATGAAATTTATTATTTCTACTATATTGTGGAAATACTAAGGTTTTAATAATACTAAAGAAAGAATACTATCTAACAAATCAGGAATTCAGGTGTAAATATGGCTTCTTTCGAACAAAAAAACAAATAAGGTAATCATTTCTGTAATCTCAATTGATTCAGTTGAGTTTGCAGAACATTTATAACATTTGGTTAATCATTTTATCTTGCTAGACATGAGTTACTCTTTCAAGACCAATGCTGATGAAGTCCTCCAAATATTTATAACACATATTACTCACGAATGCCTACATGCAAGATAATCATGCAGTGAAGATATCCAAAATAACCTGCCCCCTAAAAAAAGAATAAAACAAAAACAAAAATCACACACCCACTTCATTACATAACAGGTGCAACATTCGATTGGCGCATTGAGATGACTAATTCCCGAGGTCGCCGGGCTCCGGAATGATTACTTTTGTTTTGAATAATCATCGATAAACACTTATCGTTCGGAGTGGACGCGCAAACGCGCAAACAGTGTCTTTCGCACCTATCAGCCTGCCCCTTTCGAGCCTGACTTTGATCGGTTTGGCGAAGTCGGTGGGGCGGGATATTTGCATATCTCACCGGGGGACCTCATGGAAAGATGCTACATCATACACTGGAGGATGTGCGTGACTCATGCACGGGCCGCCAGGTTCACCGAGGTTTCATGTTTTGGGGTGCCTTTTTTCTCGCTCTCTCAGTCTCAGGCATTCGTGCCGTTGGTCGTCGGAGAATCGTCAAGTCATCGTCGACACGACCTATTTCTTACCTACAGCAGGCCCGATAGGTGGGCCATTATTACGAGCGGGCCAAATTTCACAGACTGCGAAGACAAATGAAGCAGAGTTTTAGAAGGACTTTGGACTCCGAACCAGACGCAATGGCACCCAACGTAGCATCGCGTCGCGTTCCGCGCTTCGTTGCGCCAGCTCACCAGCTGCGTTACTACGAACGACACAGCATTTTTGTTCACTTTCCCTCGGTCGATAAACGGCCGATTGATAGGTTCTCAATCGGGCCCGAAAAAGGTGCTTATCGCAGACGACCCGCGCTGTCACTGTCCCGGCCCCGGGCCGGTGTTTATCGCACCTCGTGTCAGCCGCGACGGGTAACAATGAATAAACAAACACGCACTTCGCGATGACTAAAACATCAATAGCGTTGTCCGATCAATCATTCGGCGGGAGCAGTGATTGGTGTTAAATTAATTTTAAGCTGGGCTTGTTTTTTTTTGCTATTATTCAGGCCTATAAATAAATGTGCAATTTCGATTTTCGAGAGCAGTCTGAAGAATGCTGCAATGCTGAAGTTAAGTTCGTTGAGCGGATTCCTTGCAGCTCGAAAATAAAATTATCATTTTATTAGGATGACCTGAATACAAAGACAGACAGGCTCCAAAGTAGTAAGCCAATAACGTCCAAAGCAAATCATGTTGTCATCGGACACACGACCCTAGGACTTGTGACAGGTTCCAGTTTTGCCAATACAATCAACGTTGTCTTGCAACCTCCAAATGTGATAACAACACTTAAACTTGTTCAGTATATATGTTAAACAGCTGCAAAGTAGTTGACAAACTGGAAGCTGGAATGTCCACTTTTCTGTCTTATAGCATTCATCAAGTCAAGGAGATATCGCACTCACGTAAAAGGCCTATCACAAAGATTACCAACCTGTGGCATGAATTCTGCCAAGAACTTCAGGTTAAATGTCTGTTGGCAAATTTGCACCAACAAGGCATTCTTTATGGTGACTTGAGAAAACATTTTAAGTCTTCCTGTAGTTCATCCAGTTCCAGTTCCAGTATAGTCACATTGGACAATACTTTTAGATTGTAGCATTACTATCGGATAAATACTTATATTGGAATATTGGAATATTGGTATATTGGAACCAGTTCAGTTCAGGCTATGTCTGAGGGAAATGCCAAGTTAGGTGGCTAGTAATTGGTTTGAAAAGGAACTAGAGCAATCGAAACCAAAGCATTTATTGAATTGATAGACTACAATTCTTTCCTCGACAACATTTTTTTACTAGATTTTCTCAATTTGCGCCATCTTTTGAGGTTCTTTAATTGTAGTATATTGACCAGGAGCAATGTATGGGAAAAGGACAGTAAAAAGGAAGTAACAATGTGTTAGAGTTGATGCTTTTTTACGGTTACATTTTTTCTAATTTCTGATCAAGATTTCAAAGGTGTTTGCATCCTCTTAGGTGTATGATAGGCATTAGATGGAATGTTTGTAAAAAGTGTAAAAATATGTACATGGAAAACTTTTTTAGAGATTTAACCATCCTTATGTTACATCAAGAAATAGATAAGGTGCGAGTTTTTGTTGTCATTTTTTCGTGAGTAATTTATAATAGCACAAATACTTCCGCTCGACGTACCAAATTAGAAATACAACCTCCGTACCGAAACCTCACAATAATCGCGCACCTTACATCGCGAGCGCGAAATGTCAGCGGAAATCATTCTATTCACTCGGAAATGAGATTCCGTTTTTACAATAATAACACTTCTATCGCAATCGCGTCTCATGCGGTCGGTGCGCTCGTTAGGATGTTTAGATCAGTCGTTTACCATTTAGTGAACGAACAGAAGAAAAAAACACACACACAACCACCCGTTTGTTAACATCTAACCATTTGCCTTCGACAGGAGACTCTTCAAAACCGCATCTTCTTATGATTCGTGAACGAGGCAAAGAACACTCTTCGATCGACCTTGTTTTCTTTTTGCCGGTAACCTTGATAAAGAAAACAACAGGAAGAAAAAGAGAGAGCAACAACAGAACGAAACGCGTGTCGAAATAATCTCAACCTTTGAAGCGAAACTTTTATTTTCCCACGGTTCACTAGGCGACCTTTCCGCAATCGGTTTGTAAGAAGAAGACATCATCCGGAAGGGGAGGGATTTAAAAATGCGGTTAAAATTTTCATTAGTAATAACGAGGTAGAATGGGGAGTGCAATAAAGGAGAAAACTGAAGAAACAGACCTGGAAGAAGCAGCAAAGAACAAGTAAGAGCGACCGTAGTTTTGTTTACAGATAGGGTAATCACTGAAAAACGTGCAAGATAAACGAGATAAGTGAAGAAGGTAAACGAAGAGTTGTTTTTTTCGCCTCATCCTTCATTTCATCCTCGGCCTGGCGGTGTGATTTTATTTTCTCTCATTTCCGATCCACTGTTTGACTGTTTGACTTTTACGCCTCCCCCTTCAGTAGCCCGTCCCGGCCATCGTCAAAAAAAGGGATTGCTGCGTGCGCCCGGTGCCAGTTTACCAGTTGCCGAAAACTTTCGCTTTGAAGCCACCGCGCCATATTTGCGTTTGTGCGGTGCGTTCGCAAACGGGCAGGCCAGGAGTAGCCTGTTTTTCGTTTGCAGTGCGCGGGAAGCTGCTTCACCTGTGCCCGGCCATGTTTTGCCGCTCGTGCTCGGTGTTGATTATGTGCGTTCCGTGGCTTTGCACGCTGCTACCGCTGCTGCCTGATAATGATCTTACACCGAAAACCGAACACCGAACAGCGATTGGTTAGCGTTCCCGGCGCGGTGGCTGGATGGTGGCGTAATGGGGTCGTTGTGCGGTGTTTGACTTTCGACCTGCCCGGGAAATGATTATTACCACGAAATCACTAAATGTTTCCATTACGCAGAACGATTCGTTTATCGCTCTTTTTTGTCGTAGTTGATTTTTTAAGGAGTGGCTTGTAGAGTGGGGGTTAGCCCCCCGAAAGTGAGTTTAACTATTGCTGTTGACTTTCGGTATCGCTTTTTCGTGTTGAGATCGGAGGCTTTTTCCTTCTACTGTGATGGGAAATGATGTTTACCTGATGAAGCACTGGGCGCCTCCATGAGGTGGAAAAGTTCTGGCAGAAGTTTTATTGAAATTGATATTTCCAGTCCAATAATGCAAACTCGACTGGAGCGAATCGGGCATCGAATACGGTTTTGACTGACCGATAGGGTAGTATTTGTTGTATTTTTTACAATTCTAACTGTTGTCATATACTAAGGATAGTTCAAAAATACGTTAATTATTGAGGTTATGAGTGTTATTAAGACTCAATTCACCATTTGATTGGGTTAAAGGATTAGAAATTCAACAAAAACAAATCGAAAGATATAAAAATATGTATAAATACGTATAAAATAGCTCATGTGATATTTTTTGTTGATAACGCCTCAATATATGCAATCCGTATAGCTATTTATTCAAAACATTCTCTGAATAGCTTGAAAGCTATTTGAAAGCTATTCCTCATAAAGGACAGCTATTACAGATACGATATAACTAGCAGCATTATATTTTCACTTGCATTACGCAAACAATATGAAAATAAAACACACATTTATTTTTATAAAGAAGTGTCCATGAAAGAGAATAACAGATTTAACCGTCCGTGCTCAATTCGCTTTATACGCTTATCTGAATTTCATTTTTAATTCCGTTAAAAGAGTTCTGATAGTGATGATGTCATATTGCCTGTTGGGTTTCAGTTGCTACGAAACGTTTTCAATTTTGCTTTCCTTGATTTATTTTATTTTACGTTTTATACACTGCAACATGATTTATTTATTTATTTGTTTGAATTTTTATTATTAATGTGAAATAAACATTGACCATCTGCAGGAAACGAGCATGAAATTTACAAACTCCGCCTTAAGGTATGCAATCTGCGGTATTTATTTCACGGAGCAATACTCGAATAATCTTATGAGACAGATAGAAACGAGATGAACTAAAATTTCCCATTCAAATTAATTGCATTTTTAACAGAATGCGCATCGTATCAACAGAGCATATACGAAGAAATCGAAGAACATTAAAGTTCAG
Source organism: Anopheles cracens (assembly GCA_002091845.1). Taxonomy (NCBI): domain Eukaryota; kingdom Metazoa; phylum Arthropoda; class Insecta; order Diptera; family Culicidae; genus Anopheles; species Anopheles cracens. Next base: position 23,512 of record KZ067841.1, read on the forward strand.
GTAACAAAAAAAAAACGATTCAAAATCATAGTTCATCTCACTTTAAAGAGGAATATTTTCTAAGCGAAAAAAAAACCATCCTAGCTACCTGAGCAAAAACTGAAGCTATTTTCCGTCCGAATGCACATTTTCCGCGTCATTTTACATTTGACCCGCACGGACACGGCAGCTTCCATCGTCTTGCCACCGCCGTCTCTCACGGCACGCGGCATTTAGCGGCTTATCGTAACCGGAAATGTTTCCGTTTTCGTTCCGCGGCGCTCCGTACCGACGTTGCGGTCAGTGACAGTAGGCTTTGAAATGGGGAAAAGTCGTACGAAAAGAAGAAACACCGGGGAGAAGACAATCGTCAGCGAAAATACTTTGAAACCTACTTTTTCCCGTCGTCTGTTTGTTTGTTAGGTTAGCAGAAAAAAAACCATGTGCACTTTTGTTTTGCGGTTGCCCATTTTTTAATAAAACAAAAAATCTCTTTCTGTTCACCTTTCTCGTTGCAGCAAAACCGCCCTCAACCAGAGCATAATGTCCACCGCTGTCGGAGGTAATAATTAGCGAGCGAGCGCGAACCGTCTCTTTTCCGTGGGCGCGTGGGTTGTTTGTTGTGCGGCCCACTAGAAGAAGAAGGGATCTTCATAACCAGCCCCCGGACTGGGCAGCCCGCGAGAGCGAACCTTCTCGAAAGCGAAGATGATAAGTCGGTGGTTTGATCGATCGGACACGGATGCGGCTACCGGGTTGTTGGCGAGCGTCCTGTTCTAGCGTCCTGCGGGAAGCCCTCGCGAATTCCGCGGCTCCGAAGGAACACACAGCGAAACGAGAAATAAGTAGATTGAAATCGAAACCCTCCATCAAAGGCGGATCGCACCCATCGCATCCCCTCGAACATCGACCGGGTAGTGGCAAGGAACGAACGAAAGGCGCTCTTTCGGCCCACTCGTCGCGATGGGAACCGAACCGGGGACGACGAATTCCTCCGGTTCGGGTGGTTCCGGTGCGCGGGCTGCCGGCGCCGGGAAGAAGCGCGACTCGTGGCACACGACGGCGTCGCCCGGCGTCACGAACGGCACGTCCGGTGAGGTCGGTGGCCGCGACGAGCCGCCCGATGAAGCGTCCAACGGGCCGGGAGCGACGGCCACCAACGGGAGCTCGGCCAAGGCGACCACCGAGACGGCCCAGATCCTGCAGAGCGGCAAGGAGCGCAGCATGGTGGTGGCGCTGACGGGCGAGCGGCGCCGCGAGACCTGGAGCCAGAAGGCGGAGTTCCTGCTGGCCGTGATTGGGTTCGCGGTTGATCTGGGCAACGTGTGGCGCTTCCCGTACATCTGCTACCAGAACGGGGGCGGCGCGTTTCTCATCCCGTACTGCATCATGCTGCTGTTCGGCGGCCTGCCACTGTTCTACATGGAGCTGGCGCTCGGGCAGTTCCACCGGTGCGGCTGCCTGTCGATCTGGAAGCGCATCTGTCCGGCGCTGAAAGGTAAGTACGTCTAAGATACTGCGCCTGGGAGGCGTTTGAAGCGTTATAACATCGATTGTTACACGAATTGCATACCTTTGGGCTGATCAAATGAATTTGAGCCTTAAGGTATGCAATGTAAGCGGCTCGAAAGTTTTAATCAGGATTTTTATGCAATTTAAACTGTGATTAGTAGCAATCGATTGAAGTTTTTCTCAGCGGGATGTAAACTGTAATGGTCAGTATATCCCTTTTTCCATTTTAAGACTTTTTCAAATCAGTCAGTTCCCAAAATGGGCGATATGCGAGTTAGTGTTGCATAGTTATTCATAGTACATACTGTAGTTATTTCATCTTGGCTTTCTCCGTTCCTGGTCTAGTTTATCTCTGTATCTGTTGAGATTATTCTCAATACTTTCTGAACCATTTGAATCTAGTTTCTTTTTTCTAGATATTTTTTTCTTTTTTATTTGTTTATAAAAAAGGAAACTTGAATAGATGAATTGAAATCAAACGGGCCGATTTTTGAAGATTTGCATAAAACATGTTCTAAAAACGTGTACTAAAAGCGTACCGAGTGCAAATGGTTAAGTGTTGTCAAGAATCGAAACCGAATTACCGCATCGAATAGCCGTTCGTCAAGCATAGAGACATCATTTACATCATTTTTTTTAGATGAATCTGCGAGATGAATCTTCTTGCGGAGCGCTCTTCGATCCGGTTGAAGTACTAAAAACGTGTATGTACTAATAACGCGGCATTTAACGTTTTCTAACAACTATTGTCAAGTGTCAATTATCAAATTATGATAGTTAAATCGTAATAATGCAATGGTATGTAATAAGATAACATTTACCAAATATTTAATTTAGATTTTTATTGGCTAATACTAAACAGAATACGGCAGTGTACTAAAACATCGAAACAGCAAAACAAGAAGTACTATTGTTCGTTAGGAACTATGCTGTAGAAATTAATCGTTATTAGTGATGCATTTGATTGATATCTTAAGAAGTTTCTTCGATACGATCAGCTATCGGTACATGATACGCTTGCAATCAAGCACCGTAGACAAATCGGGGCGTTTGAGGTTGGTGCTGGTGGAAGTGACTAGAAGCAGACGCCACCACACGAACGCATTAACACACGCACCGCTCGCAGACACCGACACAGGGCGCGTGCCTATGGCATAATGGTTACAATTGCTCTTCCGCCTTGTTTTTCACCTGCGGAAGTGGCGACGGAAATCGGGCAAATCGGGTAAAATCAAGCACAAATTTCCATTCGCAAGCCGAAGCGATAGTCGCACATCATTTAGATGATTTCCCTGGCTTTCCCACCCACCGTCGGTGAGGTCTACCGGGAGTTTTCGGTATCCGGAACTGGGTTATTTTTCCTCCGGGGCGTCTTTTCATCCCTTTCATAGCTACGCTCGTGGATTACTGCTGTTCGCGATTTTATTACATTTTTTCCGTGCCTTCGTTGATTCATCGTCGCACGCCGCACAGTAAATCAACAAATCAATCGTGCCGCCCTCATCAACCGGAGCGATTCTATTGCGACCGGCAGCTTTGCTGGGACAAAAGTGCTGGCACGTTTACTTGCACGAGCATGCAAATATTGCTCGAGCGGAATGCTCATGAGCAACGTTGATTTTCACGCGCTTCACATATCAGCCGAGGCGATGCTTACGGGCAAGTAATGCTGATAATACCCGGGATCATCTACAGTGCTTCTTTAAATGGGGTGGCATATAATGCTTTGATATGTTGGAGATAAAAATATCCCAGCTGCGAAGCTAAGGCGAAGGCGCTCTGCGGAAAAGCAGGGTAGGATCATTTGAACGTGGGTAATAAATGGTTACGTTTGTAGGTTATTGATTGAAACTTGAAAGATTACTTTTTCCAGTTATTTTGTGTTTCCGAACATGCACTATGTGAAAATAGGAAAACGAATGCTGGCTTTGCTTCAAATTAAAAAGTGGTGTTTTTGACAATTTGTGTAAAGGAAAAGCTAAAATAGCTAATTTATTATGTGTTCACCTAATGCTTTAATGTACTAAGACAATTCTAATTACCAAAAAATATTTTAAATATTTTTTTAAATAACACTTGTACTAAAACGCACTGTTAAGAAAAGGTTAATTGAAACTGTAGTGATGCAGAAACATTGTTTAAGCATTTTATATCAGCCTGAATGTAGGCAATCTGTAGACATTGCTTCAAAAACGCTTCATTTACGATTTATATGGAGTTATTCCTAGGTATAATTTATGTTGGTGTAAGAACAATTCCATTAAGAATATCACAAAAAAACTACATACATTGTTTGTACAAACATTTATATTAAAATGTGTCAAAAATGTGAAGCAAAGGCACCATAAAGCACAATAGTTTTGTCTAATTATTTTTACTCTATCATCTTCATGTTAATCTAATTAAATTTAGAATTCAATTTGTCTAACAGTTAATTTAAATTATTTGTAAACTTTCCAAATTGCAAATCCAAAATCCACATTGAAGTATGAAAAATCGTATATGAGTTAAATGTACTAAAAATGTACTAACAGGTTTAGACAAATTAAATTTAGTACTGATTCGAACATTGATTTCGAATTCGAATATTAAAAATTTACATGCGTTAAGGTACAATTCACACAATAATCATTTTCGAACAGAAAAGGTGCAAACTCTGTGAGTGCAAAATATAGAACAATTCGTTGAAATAGTGGAAGGCTTATCGCTTACGACCCACTTCGAGTCGCTGTGAGCACACACATTTCGATTTTCCCTCAATCGGGTGCTTGAAAAGTGCAGGCAGCCTCCCTAGCTCCCTGTTGAGTGGTGTGCGTGAAAGTGCGGAAAATCCTTCCCATCCACGGTTTAACGGAATGGGAATCACAAAGCAGGTGAGAAGAAATCGCAAACGATACGCTCACGCCGTTCGCCGCTCGCGCGATGGGCAATAAAACACGTCCATAAACATTCGCAAGAAGCAATTCGAAAACGAAGTCCGGATGTGGGGCATAGTAGCACAGCGCAACAACTTGACAAGTGCTAACGATTATTGGTTAAAGTTGTTTTTTGTTTGCCTGCGTTTCGCTATTGTTGGTTTTTTTTGTTGCTGCATTGAAGACGATGTGTATCCTGGGAGGGAAATGGTAAATCCGTTTTCGAGATTGGATTGGAAAACGGAACAGCATCAGCTACGAGATGAGATGATTGTTGGAATCGTTGCAAGTATGTGTTGCTACTTAGACGATTAACCGCGTATTAAGAGGTAGATAATGTTGCGCGAAAGTGTCCCAGAACGGAGCTTGCGTCATTTGGCAATAGATGGCGCCACGTGCATGCAAGAATTGAAACGTCACATCGTGAACAGGTAGAAAGGAATTGGTGGGTTTATTGAAACCCTCTATAAAATCGAATCTAATGCTGAGGTTACTGTGTAACCTTGACGCAAAACTTCCCATCTCAGGTGGACAACTTTGATGGCAATTTCTCGCACAAACCGCAGACCAAGTTCAAGTGTAGCAACAGCTTCATAACTTTCGCCTCCCTCCAGATCGTACGATCGGGACATCTTGCTCACCGAGTCCATGGAATGGGGTAGCCACGCTCTGCGTTAAAAATGGATAATAATTTAAAATTGTTTTTGAATAGACAATTTAGCATCCATTTATCCTCGAGGTGACACCAGGCCGAACAGGCCGGGTCGTCTCCGGTGTATGCAGTCCACAGCACGCCCTGTGTAAGGTATTGATTGCGGGGATTGCGAGTTGGCAGGAATTAGATTAAATTTTGCCACCCTTTCATGCGTTCTCGGTCGCTCGGAGTTGGTGAGCGGGGGCCGGATGTGTGAAATTTAGACATCCTTCATCCTTGAGAATGAACGCCCGATGACGACTCGATGGCCGACGCCGAAAGCAATCGCTATCCGTCACGCCATCGTGCCGTAGGAACGGAGCTGGGAGAAAAATTAATTTGGAACGTCTTTAAGACGCTCGTTCGGTGTGTTGCTGGTAGGAGCAAAAAAAAAAGGTTCCACAGTCTCGAACGCACCGAGACGTCGTGAAGTGATTTCCCTGGGAGGCACGGAGTTCGGATGCTGGCCCCTATGACCCGACCGAATCCTGGTCGAGTACTTCGTAACGAGCAGCAGCCGAGCGGGCGATAACGTCACAAACAATGCCTATTCCGTCGCGCGGACATGACGTCCACGCAAAACGATGATGGTTGTAGGTTTGGGTCGTGCGGGAAAGTTGCGTTGCAAATCAGAGTTTCATAAATTATGAACTCACACACGCACGCGGGAAGTCTTCCCAGTGTTCACGGCTATGCGGGTTGCAGGGTGCGAGTTTGTAAATTAATTTCCACCCTGGGCAAGGACAACGGATGGAGGCGAGATCGTCAAGGATTAGTTCCAGCATTGGGCGAGGGTGTGTCCGTGAATTTGTAGCACCTACCGCCAGGGGGATGTGTTTCGCTTCGTCATGCAGCTTTAAGCGACAAAATGTTCTTTTCTGTTGCGACGAGAAGATGTTACGAGCAATTAATTCGGAAAAGGGGCTCGCCCGTTTGCCTACTGACTCGGTTCTGATTAATTGCCACTTCAGGACGCCAGTGTCTATCGAATGGGTCTGGTCAAGTCATCGTTTTCGTTTCGCAGCATCGGGACACAACCCGGGAAGTCAGTCCATTTGGTGATTAGCATCGAATGCATAAACAATAACACTCGCTTACCGATTCCGCTCCATTAACATTCTTTAGCACTCGGACATACCGTTCCAAGGCGGACGACGATGTCGCCGGTGGTCCGTCCCGACTTGGGACGATGACTTCGAAGTGCGTAACGATGACTTCGATTCGAGCGCTCTGCCCGGCCGGAAGGCTCGTCTCGTACAATCGATAGGAAGGCAGAACCTTTTCATGACCTGGGAAACTTGTTGATTCGGTTGTTTCCGCCACTATTCGAACCGGTAGAGGAACCAACGACCGAGAAAGCAACAAGTGCGTCCCATCCTACCAAATGCTACCGCACAGATAGTAAATCCCACTCGGGCCACAGCCACGCGGCGGTGGTTTGGAGAGCGGGAACTAGAGAGATAGAGAAAAACATAAAACTTTGCCATTCGTCCTAGAACGAGGATGGCATGGAGGGCACTCGAAAAGTCGTAAGTGTTTGCCGTCGACTGAGAACACAGACACATACACCCACACACACATCGAGCAAGGAAAGAAACTAGAACATGCTCGAAACCGCGACCTAATGGCTGAGCGAAAATGGGAGGAAAGCTGACGAGAAGAATTAAATCCATTGTGTAAACTCGTAAATACGGCGACTCGGGACAATACTCAGGGATGCTCGGGACGGGAAGGAGCGCTAGGAACGGAATGGATTCAACACACTCGGATCTGGGGCTTGTGGTGGGAATGGAAGCAAGTTAAAGGCTTTAGTAATATTGTGGTGAGATAAAGCCGAACAGAACGGGTTGGTGTGTGTGTATCTAGTGGCACCAGATTTTGGTTCTATTAATATTGAGATCATAAACTTTAATATGGTGGAGATTTTTCGTAACGTGTGTATCTTATTGTCGTGGTTTCACTTGCACTGCAGTTCTTTTAAGTGTGGAAAATATGTACCTTAAATCTAATCTAATCTGTGGTTATGGGTTTTAAATCTCTAACTATAGTTCATCTTTAGGAAGCTTCAAAATTACCAATGACTGATAAAGATTCACGCTTCTTTAAATAGATTATCATTTTATACATTGTTTTCAAACAGCATGCAAGCATGTAACAAATCCAATACATTGCGGCATAAACAAAGTAAAAAAACAAATACACACAAAATTGAAATAAAAATTTGATATTTAAAATATTGGTTTGTATTAAAACGGGCAGATTGAAACTCGTCCTTATTTTTTAGTATACTCGAACATACTTTGTACACTTGGAGAGTTTTTGTACAAATTTCCATTTCAACATCCATCACTTAGCACTTGAGACGCCACTAGAACATGTTTTAGTACAAGTTATGAATCATTTTGTTTGATACTCGAGTTGCTGTGCTACAAATGTGCTACAAATATTGTTTGTTGGCTAATGGGATATTGAGTATCCTCTATCTATTAAAAAGAATGACATATTGGAAAAATTATAGAAATTAATAGTTAGAAATTTAACAATTTTCAATGTTAATTCGACATGCGCTTCAGTTACTTTTGCTAGTAGTTCTTTGAGAAATTATGCAAACTTTAAAAGAATAAGAAAATTGTAAAAATAGTTCCTGGTACCTAAACCGGGACAAACGAATGCAAAGGATCCCTGCGGGAAATACTCACGCAACTACCGAAAACAGGGTTTAGGGTTTCGTGGCCATTGCATACTTTTAGGCGTAATTTTGCTGCATCTGCCCCAAAACAAGACACAATGGCACGGCAAACGCCTTGTTGACACTTTAAAAACGCATTATTTGTCCAGTTTTAATAAAATCTCCCGTTTGGTGTTAACCGAGCGTTGCGAACGCCATATTTTCCAGAAATAAAACGATAATTGGCTCAGAAAAGAATGCAATTATTTCACAATTCAAGCACTTCGCACTCGCGTGTTCTCTAAGAGGTAATGCTGACTGTGTCCAAAAAAGTCCAATAAAGTGACTCATACTAACAATGAATCTCATGACAAAATTATATGATATTTCTCATCAGAAATTATGCATAAACGCTCGCTTCGTAGGCGTATCGTAGACCATAAAGATTGTACCAATCACGTTCAATAACACTAACCCCTTCAAATGGATGCAAGATCCGTTCAATTATCCGGTCTAAGTTTATGTTTTGTCAATTTGCTGTTTATTAACCTCTTAAAGCGCTTATTAAGCGAATAATCAAGCCAAATGAAATGACCTAAATCTAGAATTTGGCATTACTGTAGAATCGCCATTAAATCTGGGTTACCTTACCACTCTATCGATCTGGCCGATATTTGGGACGGGGAAACGATTTGCTCCAGCGAAAAATGACTCCACCGGGAATACAACCACAGGACGAGATCCGTGTGTGGCAGTCGATTTTAATGGCCGACGGGCTAGCCAGGTCCTCATCGAGTTGGGGATTACGGGTCGGGCACGCCCGGCACGGTGAAGATGCGACAATAAATCGGCCCGGTTACAGTCCCGTCCCGTCCGGTGTCGTAAATCACCTGCACGGCTGCCCGGCTATCAGATTTTATGCGTCGCTGACCAATAACTCAATCGGATGCAGTAATATATTTTAAAATCGCATCGAACGCCGGGTGGCAAGTTTACGATTTCCAGTCGGATCACTTCATTCCTGTTCCGGTTGTTCTCCCGTGCTCTTCGCATAGGTGTCGGGTACGCCATCTGCCTGATCGATATCTACATGGGCATGTACTACAACACCATCATCGGCTGGGCCGTGTACTACCTGTTCGCGTCGTTCAGCTCCGAGCTACCGTGGACGAAGTGTGGCAACCCGTGGAACACGGAAAACTGCTCGCCGGTTACGGGCCGGCTGAACGCGACGCTCACGTCGACCACGACGACAGCGACGCCGGCAGCGTCCACGCTCATGTCATCGGTGACCACGAACGCGGCGACGGCCGGTGTGACGCTGGTGGCGTCGGCGCTGGGCAACACGACGATGGCCACCACAAACCCGCACTACTACTACTCCGAGCAGCACCTGCTGTCGAGCACGCTGCCAACGGTGCTGTCCAACCTGACGACCAGCACGGTCGCTGCGATGGCCGGAGCCGTCGGTGAGGTGGGACCCGCTCTGTCCAGTCCGGCGCGAGAGTTTTTCGAGTAAGTATCTCCATTCCGAGGCGTCATAAACTACGCGCACGGATGTACGGGTGTCGTAAAATGGGCTGAAAAATGAGTTCTTCTGGACGAGATTGTGCGCGAGCTGTCTTCCATCCTGGATCGTATCAAAACACTTCGTTCTCCTTTTGCAGACGGCAAGTTCTGGAGCAGTACAAATCGAACGGGCTGGACTTTATGGGCCCGGTGAAGCCGTCGCTCGCACTCTGTGTCTTCGGTGTGTTTGTGCTGGTGTACTTCTCGCTCTGGAAGGGTGTGCGCAGTGCCGGGAAGGTGGTGTGGGTGACGGCACTCGCCCCGTACGTGGTGCTGCTGATACTGCTCGCTCGAGGCGTCACACTGCCCGGTGCGGCCGAAGGAATCCGCTACTATCTGACGCCACAGTGGGACAAGCTCAACAACTCACGGGTGAGTCTCAGTGGTACTCTTCAGCTGTTTGCTGGTTAAAAACGCACTTCTCCGACCAGGTTTGGATCGATGCCGCCTCTCAGATCTTCTTCTCGCTCGGCCCTGGCTTCGGTACGCTTCTGGCCCTGTCGAGCTACAACAAGTTCAACAACAACTGCTACCGGGACGCGCTGCTCACGAGCAGCATCAACTGTCTCACCAGCTTCCTGGCCGGGTTCGTGATATTCTCCGTGCTCGGGTACATGGCGCAGGTGCAGAACAAGTCGATCGAGGAGGTCGGCCTGGAGGGCCCGGGGCTGGTGTTCATCGTCTACCCGGAGGCGATCGCCATGATGAAGGGGTCGGTGTTCTGGTCGATCATCTTCTTCCTGATGCTGATCACGCTCGGTCTGGACTCGACGTTCGGCGGGCTGGAGGCGATGATTACGGCCCTGTGCGACGAGTACCCGCGGACGATCGGCCGCCGGCGGGAGCTGTTTGTGCTGATTCTACTCGGCCTGATCTACATCTGCGCGCTGCCAACGATGACTTACGTGAGTGAATTGAAATGGTAGTAATTGATGTTCATTTGGTTTTTATTTTGATTTAAAATATGTACTTGTATGCGAACATAATTTTCTTAGGCTTGTATTATATTAACACTTATTTTATTAAATTGTTATTGATCAATAATGTAACAATTGAAATCCTGAGAGCCCATCCTGAGAGCATAGCTCAATTGGTTGATTGAAGATGCTTAAGTAACAACAGATTTGTTTAATCCAAGAAATAGCCAGCTGGAAACATTTATTCAACTGTCAAATGAAGCGTTGGTAAAGCATTAATGGGGGCTTGATGTGACGCAGATTGCATACTTTTCGGGGTAAATTTTATATATCAGCCCACTCTTAACCGACGTGCTTATTGTTTGCCCTTTATTCTTAAAGCTTGCCGGCTGGGTATGCAAACTGGCTCATCTGTAGGCAACACGCTTTATGACTCAATTGAGAAAGCCCCAGATCCAACCTTTTCTAGCATTCAAGTCTTTTCTGCTACTGAAATCAAGCTGCGTAATAGAAATCCATTTACTTGGATAAAATCTGCATCTAAATTTGTCGCACGAGTACCCGGAGTGGAGCGTGGCTGCCGGCTGGGCGTTGACGCTGTCCTCGGTGCTCTGCATTCCGACGTATGTGATCTACAAGTTTCTGAAAAGTCCTGGCAATTGCAACGATGTAAGTATACTCTCTTTATCTTGTTGAGATATTTGACTGCCAGGTAGATTCAGAAGTACTGTGTGACGCAAATTGACTCAATCATGAAGGTTCATATATGTTAGATAGTTTTTAAAACAGAAGTTCATTACAATAGATTGCATAACTTTAAGCGTAAAATCCTTCGAACAACTGAATAGTATATTATCCGATAAATATGTTATTGCCACTTAGATTCTATAGGTGTTCTGAAGCATACTGACTGAGCTGTTTACTACCGATTAGTAGTTCACATTTCGTGGGAACTGTCAACTTACATCGGAAAACCCTTTTTCGTTTGCAGCGCTTGAGACGTACGTTCAAACCGGAACCGCTGATACCGACGGCCATCCCCGGGCAAAGTGTACGAGCTCCCGCCGGAGCTGTTCAATCGGTTCAGATGATAAAAGAAGCACCTCTTCTGGTCCGCTCGTTCTCACAGCATTTGAATTGATAAGTAAGCCGCTGCTACCACGGCTTCAGGCCACGGTCGGTCGGTCAGTCGGACGGCGAGTGATAAATAATGTTCCGGAGTTAATTCAATCACTTACGCGATACGTGCGAAACGCTATCAGGCGGAGATGGTCATGTTTTTATGCATGAGCTAATGGAGCACCGTTTAAATCGTTCCTCCGTGAGGAGCACTGAGGCTGGTGGAAGCTTCCTGTCGGATAGATGGCGATTTATCTCGCAACACCTTGCCCGTGGTTCGCTTTCCGTGCATACTCACTCTCGTGCTACCCAGTAGGTGTGTCCTTTTCCGTGTCATTGCACCGGATATGGATCGTTCGTTTGTGTTCGTTCAAACGGTAAACACGGCGCTTAGCGAGCCTGTTGGAAGCGTGTTAGGGACTGGATTTATGGCTTTCTAAACGCTTCAGCAGATCGCCGAACTGCAGGATTATCTCTCCGTGTACGCGTATTATCGTATCATTTATATTGTATCATCCATCGGGCATCGTTTACGTCCGGTGTTTATTCCTGTTAATTCATCCGCGTCTTCTTCACAGGGTGGCGTGTATTTGGTCAACTTCCTCAATGTGTACGGGCCCGGGTTGGCGATTCTGTTCGTGGTGTTCGTCGAGGCAGCCGGTGTCTTTTGGTTCTACGGGGTGGAGAACTTCTCCGCCGACATCGAGCAGATGCTGGGCAAGAAACCGTCCCTGTTTTGGCGCATCTGCTGGAAGTACATTAGTCCAACGTTTTTGTTCGTAAGTGGGACGAGCCGTTCTTTTGAAACAGTCATGATATACATTCGTTCTGCTTCCAGTGCATTCTGATATTTTCGCTGCTCGGGTACGAGGAAATGCTTGGTGAGGAGTACGAGTACCCGGAGTGGAGCGTGGCTGCCGGCTGGGCGTTGACGCTGTCCTCGGTGCTCTGCATTCCGACGTATGAGCAACGACCACGCAACCCTGTACAAACCTTGTACAACGCATCTCAAGCGTACGATCTTGAGGTATAGAGCGAAACCAACAAAAAGAAGATGAAAATGCACCATCGATGATGATCATCGAACATTACTCGTGAATCTACGTTGAGCTACGCTATCCGCACACTGATTGGTTGCCTTACGTCTTGCGAGAATGTTTGGTTTTTGGTTTTACTCGTAGCGGTAGATGCGCCCTGGGCAGGAAGGACCGATGTGCGTGTGCCGTCGGTGGCAGTGGTCTATATGATAGTGGGCGCGTTTGTCGAACCGATACCAGCTCCAGCGGCTGTGGAGCGTTGCCGGTCGCGTCGGCTGTGTTGCTGCTGGAGGATACACGCACCACCGGTTGCTATCCGTTCGGTTTGAAGCTTTCGCAGGCCATACCGTGCTATGCCACCACGAACGCGTTTCGCGGGAAGTTAACCTTTCCGCTGGCCACCGAATGGTTGGTGTAGATCTTCTTACGAAACAGCGGAGTTAAGTGCATCGTGCGAGCCCTAAGGAATCGACTGCAGCCATCCGTAGTGACAGCCATCTGCGGATGAAAGTAGCTGCAGCCGGTCAGGCGCTTGCTTGGATTCACTTGATTCCATTTCCAGAAGTTCCATTACAATTCATTCGGCGGGATAGGTAGTGTACATGCGGGATGGCGAGTGTCTACGGAGCTTGTTGTAAGATTTGTTTGGAACTCAGGATGTCTACGTTCATTCTTCTCCTCACAACCTGTCGCGCTGGAGTTCGAGAGAGGGCATTGCTCTTCTGGAGGATGGAAATGAAGTGGACGGAGCGAATTGTTGGCTAGTTGTTTGAATTGTTTGAAATAGAACCAGGAGGGGGATGCTGTCCCTTTAAGCGCTATACTTAAATCCAATCGAACCATGTACGGCTACCGGACATACTGCAACTGTTGTTAGACGCTTTTATAAAGTTTTACATATTTCTAGCGAAACGATGCATTTAATAGGCTAATTGGAAGGAAGTATTTAAACGGATATTTATATCTCCTACTTGTACGCTAGACTTTATATACATCCAAAATAGAGTGTTAGAGCTATAGTACTACGGTGTGCAGAGTTAAACCATGCTGCTCGATGTTGCAAACTAGGAAATCTATTTTTATGGAATCTAATCGTTGCGTTAGGGTGTAGACGAAACCTAGAACGAACTACTTAGTAGACGAAGCAGCCAGCTGGAGGCACACCTAACCGAACCCATCAAACAGCAACGACCACGCAACCCTGTACAAACCTTGTACAACGCATCTCAAGCGTACGATCTTGAGGTATAGAGCGAAACCAACATAAAGAAGATTAAAATGTACCATCGATGATGATCATCGAACGTTATTCGCGAATCTACGTTGAGCTACGCTATCCGCACACTGATTGGTTGCCTTACGTCTTGCGAGAATGTTTGGTTTTTGGTTTTACTCGCAGCAAGGAGTTCGTTGGCCCTGCGGTGGCTGAGGACAGAAAGTTTGGGTGCGGCTGTTACTGGCAGGACAATAGAAATCGAGCAGCAACACAGCCATTTGTTGTTCGATTTTTGGCCCCTACTTTTGGGTGCCAAATCCTTGATGTGAAAGGTCTTTGTGGTGTTGTGAAGTGAGAGAGAGATAGAGCGAGCGTGAGAGCAGAGATTTGTTTGGTGGTTTTTCATTAATAGGAAAACAGAACAGAAGAAAGATGGAACATCTTCATGCAGTATAACAATAATGGACAATAAAAACGATGTTTTACCATTTCAGTTGCTTTGATAAGTTCAACAAATATGACGGTTCCATGTTTAAAGCAGGGAAAAGAAATACAAGATATCCGAAATCATATTTATCGCATCAAAACAGGTTTCTCGTTGGGCAAGGTAAGCAATATCTATGCTCACTGTCACACAGCAGATTCGTTCGTGAATCACCATATGATTGCTTATTGTTCGATTTACGTTTAAATATTATCTTTGAAGAAGTGAATCTGGTCGTGCTATTTATCTTTTCATCTAGTTTTGGTATTTTTTTACATGACAATCGTGCGATGTATTTTCCGTTATCGTCTGTTATTTCTTTTTTTACAATCCATCATGCTTCTTACTTCTTGAAGACAGCAACAATTTTCACGTATTTGTGTGCCACTGGCCACCTTGTTTTTGTGTGATGCTTGTTTATTACCACAGACAAATCTGATACAAATGTGTGGATCACGGTGACCTTGAACGCGGTTGTTCAGGTGTTGACCTATGGGTTGATCATTTCGGTTCCAGTATTAGCGAAGATAAAACCATAACGTAGCATAGGAAAAAAAACGATAAAGCCTCATGTCTTTCGCAAAAACTAACGACAATGCGTTTATTATTGAGTTATCTAATTCCGAAACCAACATTTTTTGACGGATATTTTTTGAACGAAGCAAACAGGTTTGAACACAGTGGAGATGCAAATTGCTAACAGATCATGTTTCGCGGATTTTATGGGGCTTCCCTATGATTCTGCGCGAGTCAACATAAGGCACGCCAGCGTAGCGGTAGCTATCACTAGTGATCGAACGTTCATCGTTCACAAAGACTCGATCAAGCACGACGTATGTGCCAGAGATCTATCTTTATTAAAAGTGAATGTGCAAGTGAGGTATTTTTGACTACGATTGTTACATAGTCTCTTCTTCTTATTCTTCTTCGTATGTGTGGCTATGCTTAGGTAGTGTTGTGAAAGGAGTGCAGGAGCTACTTGCAGTCCTCTACTCTTAGTGATGAGTGCTCTGAGAGCACTCTGTGACTTTTAATATGTAGATCAACCCTCAAAAACAAACCACAAGAACAAAAATACTTTAAAAAAGTTCTGATTAATCACACCGCTTTTTACTGTGTTAGTCGCACTTTTCCTGCGCTGCCCTCGCCGCACTCTCGAGTTCGCGCACTCTCGAGCTCACGCACTCTCGAGCTCGCCACACTCTCGAGCCTAGCTCCTCGCTGTCATCATATTCTCGAGATCCACTGAAACAGAAGCTGAAACATTGCTGAAACAGCGAATACGTTCAACCAAGTGTTCGATGACCACAAAGTAACAATAACAATCAACAATATTCCGCAGAAATAGTATTAATCAGATCCAAAAACCGCGTCGCTTGGCGTATCTCTATCCGACTTAGTCGTTTTATTTAAGAAGCGCACTTTTGTTCAGTCAGCGTTTGATAATCTATGATCTCAACCATTATAACACTATTTAAAGGTAAGTGGAAAAAGTAGTAATGAAAATTTCAACTACACAATACTTAAATGTTTAGTGCTTCAAGTGTTGATGGTTTTCCCACAACTCATATAACCGGGACATAATGTCTGTAGGATACGGCCTACTCCGGGGCGTGTTTCATGAGGAAGGAAGGGAGGAAGAAACTCCTAGGACTTGGCCGATGGACAAACCATCCGTCCAAAACTGGTGGAAAAGTGGAAAGGAGTTTAAAATTGAACCAATGGTTTCGAAATTTGCTAGCGAGCGCTGTAGAATGTCCTTTATTGGCTACACTCTAGGGATCTATGAGGGATTCAATAGCTGAGGTTTTTTTTCGGGATATGAATAAATTCGTCCCCAAAAACCAAGCACTGAATTGTTATCCAAATGATTGTTGTTGTTTTGATGGCTAAGAGAGGCTTTGACTCTTGGAGTCTTTCGCCTCTGGTGCTATCCAAATGACTCAACCAGATTTTTTTTTCTCAGGGTACTCATTTTCGCTCAGCATGCTCCGAGAGTGATAGATAACGTATCTTTCTTTGTATCTCCATACTCCACCTACATTTGGTCTAGTTTTTCATATAGAGCAACCGTTTTCCCTCCGAAGGTGTCCAGAGTTCCTTTGGCTTTCTAGATGATTCCAGGTTTTAGGTTTTAGATTTAGATCTAGATGGCGCTACCTACTTCTCCACATTTAACATAATATGCACGTGCATAAATAGTAGGCGTTAAAGTATAACAAATATCGAACAATGCCGAACATTTGTCGGATGATAAGCTAGGGCGTAATGGGTGGTGGAACAGTGGCAGTTTGCAGCTTGATGCCATTCAGGATATATCTGTGTAAGAAAACACT
>KZ067841.1:39967-52385 GCA_002091845.1 Anopheles cracens
ACCTTCAAAAATAAAAGTTTTGTCGGTCGCGCTCTGGCTGTATAGGAGCAAACATCGCGCCTTTGGTCGGCGTTGTGCTCTGCGTCTAACAAAATCTGCACGATCTCGCTGCTTCTCTTTTTTCGCTCCTTCGTTTTCGCTAAATCCAGAGTTTGGAAGACAGTGAAGAAGCAAACTGCGTGCATCATCGCATCATTGGGCTCGGATTTTGTGGGAATTTCCGACGATTCAGCCCAAATTTACATAAGCGATTCAAGCGGTGGCAGAAATTAACCGGTTTGGTGGAACAACTGATCGAACGTTAAACGTAGACGAAGCCTCGAGCAAGTAAGACGTTTATGCCAAAGTTCCTATTTGAAGCAGAAGTGAATGTGAAAGTTAAGTGCTAATAGATCACGATAAATTCTTTTAACTGTGTTCAAGTGTTTTGTGGCCACGAGTTTGTTGGGAAGCATCAAAACTGTGGAAGAAAAGAATAATCCAGGACCTGGAAAGCGCTTCGCTTTGCGCATTTTTGTTTAAGAAGCGAACTTCACATCAGTCAGCGTTTGCTCTGATATCCATCTTTATAAAACTCGTTACCGGTAAGTAGTCATAATAGATGTGCAAATGTTACATTGCACAACAACTCGAGTGCTTGATACATTAAGTGTTGGTGTTTCTCACCTGTATCATTTGTTTCTGGAAAAGAACAGGGAGAAGTAACCTCATCTGTTTCTGATTCCGACTGTGTGTTGCTCCCAGACGTGCAATAATTAATATGACGAGCAATTTAAACAGCTATCATTAATCAAACTCAAGTGTAGGATCATGTGCACACCATACTAAAATTTGATAAAGATTGATAGAAATTCCGTACGATTTTCACGTTTCTAAAACGCTAAAAATCATGTTAAGGCATGTTATATACAAACCGTGGTGACACAATTGTCATTGATTTACTGCATCGTACATTTTTTCGGTTTTCGTTTCGCAATTCGTTGCTCTGTAGTCGTCATTGACGGGTAGTTCTGGTAGTTCTTCAAAGCAAACGCTAAGGTTTGATCATCAGGGGATTTTGAAAGTGGTGCCGTCGCATCAAAACCGGTACCTGCGACCTTAAAGACTGTCATCGCAAAGAACGGTAAAAAACGTTTGAGAGCACTGGACTGGACACATTGCTGGCAGACAATTCCCAAGCAAGAAACGCAAGAATAGTTTGCGCATTCTTTAGGAATGGTGCAAAACAAGAAACATAGGCTAGACCCCACGTTACCTCGCCTGTCAAAATCTGCTAGGAAAATTTGGCAACTAATTACATAAATGGTGGTGGCCGTTTTGGTTGATTAAATTTTTTAAATAAAATAGCAAAAACAAAGTAGGAAAAACATGTACGTTACATATAAAAACTTCGTTATTATTCATTATGTTAATCGTCTTCGTTACTTCATAATTTTCATCGGTTCATTATGTTAATTATATGATTTTCTTCGAGCTGGTTTGGTATACGTCGCTAAACAAATACACAATATGTTATTAGTAATACTTAACTTCATCTTCCTATTGTTACTTTTCCATTTCGTCAGGAATAAAGCTTTTCGACTGGCATAGGAAAATCGTTGTACACGTCATGAGGGACTAGTGCTAAACAACGTGGTGTATCTACATTTTAACACTAAAATTTACATTATAAATAAATTTTGTGTTTTCAGACGTAAAGGTAAGTGAAGTATATGTATAGTTGTTAACGTGATCACAATTGAGACAAACTTACCTTCGTTCTCTAAGCAAGTTTAACATCCCGATTCCCGATGATCATCAAAATTCACGCTGATGTTCGGAGCTCCAATAAAGCTATTTCTTGATTTTCAATTTAACTTGTTCTCAAAGTTGTGTCATATGGTGGAGATCTGGTTTATCGTGATCTTCAGACATTTTTCTTTATTTCACAACACGGTTTCGCTACCCTTTCCTTACGCGATCAACCCCAAGATTGAGGCTCGCATCGAAACCTCGATTGTTGCCTGCTGCTCACTCGCGCTCTCCCGTCTCTTTCTCTCTTTTTACCGCCATCTTTTTGCGAACTGCTTTTCATCAATGCTCGCTCCTGTACACTCGCTCATGTTCTCATTTACATGTTCGCAATCTTTTTCGCATTTGCTTTAAGACAACATTAAAGTATGGGAGAGATAATTTTGAAAGCAGTTTTCACGCCCTTCATTATTTTACCATGCTTAATGGAAGTTATAGCAGTTTTTTTTACAAAATACGAGACAAAGCTCATAGATTTCAATACTGAAACACATAATTCAATGAGCGAAAAGTAGCTGGCGCAGGCGTGAGCACAGAAAGATATGAAACAAATAAATAATCACTTTCGTTCTAGTCCCTTCTCTGGGTGAATTTAACAGAAAAGGTGAACTCAATAAAATGATTCTAAGGGTTATCTTGAGCTATTTAAGACTTTTAAAATATCTTTTATACTTTGTTGCTTCACAAAGACTTCCGTTGGATGTGATTATGAACCTCAAGTATAAAAATACGAATTGAAAAAGCATTTGGAATTTGCAAAGTTATTAAAAGTTATATTTTTCATAAAAAATACATGCGCCACACTGCTAATTATACTAACATTACATTGAATGTTATTTGTCGTTTAAGGTTTGGCGGCACATAAACAGGATTATAAATGGAGACTCCTAGGCATGAGGAATTCAATGCGACAAATAAGCAACCAAAACGGACACTTGAGGAAACCGATGAGGTTGCGGCGTCATCAACGAAATCCAATATCATGGAAGGTAAAAACAATGCCTCGTTGCACGGAATATCATACCAACTCAGATTGGGACTGGTGATACTGCTCCGCCTATATAAGATGCACAAAACGGACGTTCAATTTGACTTCGAGCTCACTTTCGAAGATCCGAAAGCGGGCAAATTCGACGATGTACTTGTGCGCTACAATTCGTGGGAAAATAAACAAGCAGGCATCGCATGTATCCAAACAAAGCATAGACAACATACCTACATCGGCGACCAACAGAAAAGCAAAACATATGAAACGATTTCGGAAGCAGATTTACTGTCGATTAAGAGGAAAGGGCAGTTTTCCATCAGAATGTATTTTGAATCTTTTCTCGATATTCATAAACCGGAATCCAAAGAGACGCAAAAGTACATCATATGCACCAACAAAACTCTTGACAAACGTGCTTCGAGTTTAACCCTTGCGAATCTTGAAGGATCGTGTATACCATCGTTCATGCAAGATATAAATGCAACGTTTTACCAGTTCGACTGCGCAAAGAAAGTGAATAGTCTTGATGAAATCTTGAAAGGAGTTGCTATCAGCAAGGGATATACGGAAAAAGATAGTTTAAGCATCATTCATGAATTTTATGACAATTTCATTTTAGCTTGTGGATCTGTCAATGAAACGATGTTGTATAATATTGTTATGAAATCACTTATGCAGTTAGTCGATTTCCAACATATAACGACCTACGAGAAGTTTCATGTGTGCATGTTTGAGGCCATAAATAGAGGACCAAAATCTTTGAAACCAAGCGATGTGGATGAAATGTTCAAACTAAGTGAAAGCGGCCGTATTATCGAATATTTCAGGATAAATACCATTAAACATGTAGAATCATTACGTCACAAGTATTTTGATGTTAAGCTTAACTCACCAGTATTGCAAGAAACGAATCTGTTCAAGTTTCTTCAAAATAAATCTCCAGGTATCCATTGGTATAACAGCACGTGTGATACAGATGTCAGCACTCATATTTTAGAACAAATTGTTAATCATGCAGGTTACGAAATGGTTTTATTGGACTATTCGTCATATGAAGATGTGCTGAATCATTTGATCGCTACTGTGTTCACATGTTCTAGTCGTTGCGAAAGTGAAATTGAAAATCTACAAAGAATATTGATAACGATTACAACACAAGGTAAAACATTAAATTTTGATCAGATAACAAAGTTAACAACTGAATATTGCATGAAGTTCATAATTGTTGAGCAAGTAACAAAAGACGAAAACACAGTGTTAGATAAAACTGTTGAATCTTTTTGTGTTGGCGACCTTTCGGAAGTCTCGCGGAATCATTTATATGAAAAAAATGTTATTCAATTTGGAACATCTGTTGCGCTTCGAAAGATCATCGAGCTAGATGATGATCTGTCAAATTTATATGTTTTGCTAGGAATTAAAGAAGAGGACCGCAAAAGTTTACATGAAATAAGGTATAAGGAAATTGAGCAGTTGTACGTTGGTAGACACTTTATTTTTTTACATAAAAAAGATTTGAAATTTGAAGACCGTGCGATAAAATATGTTAATTTCGACGATGATTGTAACATACCTGGCTTGGTAGATGGCAACAATGGCAGCAAAGTAAATATAATTCTGAATGATGCTGGATTGGGAAAATCTACCTGTTTCATTAAACTAGCATGGCGTTTATCGACTATCATTGAATCGTCATATGTAATTCGCTTAAACGCATTCATATATTCAACCGATTTTAATCGTTTACGAATGATAGATGTTGAAAACCTTGATAATGATGCAGTTTTGAGAATACTGTATTGTTTCAACTATCTTTTTGTACGTGATAACTCCAAACAAGTAGATTTTAACATCGAGAAGAGAAGACAAGCTGCTCAAGTTTGCGCGAAGCTGCTGAGTTATTCCGATGGCAAAGTTGTTGTGGATGAAACCGAAGCAAAAAAGTTGAACTTTACCACAAATCAGGTTTACGAGCTACGTCTCTTTAAAGAAAAAATTAATGCAAATCTAGTGATATTACTGCTTGATGGTTTCGATGAAATTGCTCCGGACTACAAGCAGGTAGTTCTTAAATGTTTTTCAAAGTTTGCGAAGCTTGAAGGAATACGGCACATTTATTTGTCAAGTAGGCCATATCATTTTATCTCTGAGTTTGAACAGAGTTTCCCTGACTGTAGGATGTATCAACTACGACCATTTTCCGAAGATGATCGGAAAAGTGCTCTAGGAAAGTACATCCGTGAGGCGAAAGACTATGCAAAAAAGGACGAACAATGGTTTAATGCACTCATGCAAGACTTGGAAAATCTCCCGGAACAATTGCTTTCAGTGCCTCTTTTCTTACACATGGCATTCGAGATTCGTTTTCCAGTTGTTAAGAACATCGCTTCATCACATAGTGGAAAAAAAATCAAGGAAACACAATCTTTTAACACTTTTCAATTGATCGAAGCGTTCGTTGACAAAAAAGTGCAAAGAAGGTATTTGGAAAAACGTGGAATACCATTATCATATTTGGATAAACCTGGAGAGACTAAAAAATTTGGAAAATGTCTAGTCGAAACAAAACAACAACATGCTTTGTTGGCGATGTTCGCATTCTTCAACGAGGAGGATAGAACAAAAATACTCAACAATGACGACGAACGTAAAGCGTTCCAATGCATGGAGAAAACAAAAGTTGCGTTGGATAAGACAGGAATAATAGTTGGAGTTCAAGACGGCACTCCTCGATTCATTCTTCGCATACTTGCGGAATATTTTGTCGCTTTCTGGTTGTTTAGAAACAAGGATCGTATTGCAACCGTGAACTTTTTCCGAAGTAAATCATTTTGGACTGAGGAAATGCAAATTATTCGGGATTTTTTGGATCGAATGATATTGGGAGACAGTGATGGATGTAAAATGCATCAGGCTATAATCGACGATGCATTGTGGACGTGTAATTTTCTGCAAGAGGATACACAAGTCAAAGATGCTTTTGGCCGATTGCCTTTGCATATGGCTGTCGCGAGATGTCTAGAGCCAAGCCAAGTGGTTAAACTGCTTGACATTATGCCTAATGAAGCAATCAATGCACGGGATGAGTTGTGCCATTGGAGTGCTTTAGACTACGCATTTTTGAGAGGGAGTGAAAACAACGTAAAATTGCTTCTACACCGAGGATCGGAAGTTAATCTTGACATATTACTGCAGCAGATTTGTGCAAACAATCTGAGAGATTTACTTGTTGACACACATAACTATGCAGAATGGCTAAAATCTAATGGGAATACAAAAACATTAGCAGATCTGCTGAACAGTCGAATAGTAAAGTATTTAGACAAAGAGAGACAGTTTGACATCGATTTGCAATATGATGAACTAGATGGGTTGAATTTTTTAAGATTCTGTGTCAAAAACGATATGGTAGGGATATTTAAACTATGCATTTTACCAATGGTTGATCAAACACGGAGTCCAAGGGTAGGCATTTTTCAACGAGTGTGTGAGCAAGCGGTTCTTGGAACACAACATCCTCTTTCGAGCATTGTTAAACTTGTGTTTAAAAAAGCGTATAACCAAATACGACGTGAAGTGATGAACGAATTTCAGGTGTTTGATTTGGTACTTAAGCACAAATCTTTTGAAATCATAATATATCTAATAGTCGAATGCAAACTTATATCTTTTCCAGATACAAGGTGTGATGCATTCTTTGTTCGTGCTTTGGAGTTATGCATCGAAGAAAATCGAATGAACAATTTTGAAGTAATATTTGAAAAATTATGCAGAAAGCTCAACATTAAACTTCTTAATGATACCGATATCGATAAAAACATTTTACTACTCGATCACAACATATCACAACAACTTACCAATATTCCGTACATTTGCCTCTGGAATTGTTGTGTAACTAGCGCTAAAAATGTCCAATTAACTTTACCTGAACTTGGTGATCGAAATGTTCGGCATGATGGTTTCGTTGTCGAAGCACTTCTTGCTAAAGCGATACATCATGGAAACATCTGGTTGCTGAATTACATTATTGAAAAAACCGGTACGAAAATTACAAACAGATTGATTGTGATGATTATGCGATTAGTTTCGAAATATGAGAATATTTCTCATGAGAATTCCATTCCTTTTTTTGACTATCTTCTCAATCGATCGTCTGATCTGTATAGTGTCGATGGAGAAGGTCGAAATTTACTGCACATGACGGCTCAAAATGGTTGCCTCTTTATGTTGCATTGTTTGATAGCGAAAGGATTTGATGCGACACTGATCAACGCAAGGAACGGATGGAACGTTTTACACTACGCTTTGTACAATGAGGGTACAATGTTGAGGGTCGAATTTTCAATACTCTGAATTATTTGAATGAACATTTAGGAACAAATAAGTTTGACTTATTAGATTCAATGTTGAATTGTGAATATCTTGCAGAAAACGAAGTTGTTTCCGGTGCAGCTTTTATAAGTGAAGGTAGTCAAAATTCAAATAAACTTAGCAAAAAACAACATTCTATTCTGGGACTGCTATCTATATCCAATGAAGAATGTAAAAATAAGCTATTAACTGAACAAGAATGTAAGGAAGTCACCGCATTAATGAAGCAAATTGAGCAAAATGAGAAAACTAGTATAATAATTAAAAAAAAATACAATGGCATTCCTCGTTTCGTGCATGGCGTTTTTGGACGTTATTTTGCTGCTTGTTGGTTGTACGAAAATACAGATCGCATGAAAAGAGAGGATTTTTTTCGAACATCATTATTTTGGTGTAATTATGCTTCGATATGCGTGACAGACCTTTTCAATCGGTTCGTTTTAAAAGAAAGCAGTGGCTGTGAAGTTCACCTGGCAGTACTCAATCAGTCGGAAAATCAAGTAAGTAAGCTTCTATTGAAAGCTCCATCTCTTGCATTAGAGAAAGATGTTCTCGGTCGTCTACCACTGCATTTGGCTGTAATGGATCATTACAGTTTCGAAAATCTCCACAAACTGCTTGAATGTATGCCTTCAGATGCTATCAATACGCGGGATGATCTGTTACAGTGGAGTGCTTTGGACTACGCATTTGTAACTGGGAATAAGGTCTTTGTTAAAATGCTGCTGGCACGAGGAGCATCAGTAGATATTGACACGTTGCTGCAACAGATTTGTTCAAACAACACAAGAGATTTAGTTGCAACCGCACATAACTATGCCGAATGGTTACAATCTTACGAAAACACTAAACCAACTGCAGATCAGATTCACACTCGGGTATTGGAGTATTTAATCAATGAACGACAAGGTGACAACCACGCTCACCATGAATATCTAGATTGGCTAACTGATTTTACCTTTTGGGAAGGTTTGTAGAGTGCTATAACCTTTTAATTATTGCTTCCTGTTAGAAAGAGCGCCAGAAGGCAACATTACTGGCGGTGGGCGGATTCCGATCTGTCCAACCTAACCTTGTCCCATTAAAAACGATTCCATCGTAATTACTAATCGTTCTGCTACACTACACTACACTAAAGACACTTTTTTCATCGTAACTACTAATCGTTCTATTACAGTACACTAAACACTAGAGATTTTGTACTACACTGCTCAAGAATGGGTCGCATATTATCTAATGCGGAGGAACAAACAGTGTTACAGGTAAAAATGGTAAAAGGCTTGGAACACTTTGAAATTGCACAAATGAACTTTTTTACAATTATTTGTTGTCTTATGTAGCAATGAGAATTATAAATACGAATAAAATAAAGTATGAGCACATAATAGATTAAAAACGATAGACGTTTACTAAATGATAGTAAAATTTAAGGTAGCTACAGTAGATTGTAAATGAAACGCTCGTGAATTTAGGATGTCGATAATCAAATTTTAGTTTTAGATATAAGAATGAAAAGTTCGTTGAACATAATTGCCGAAATCACGAGAAGAGATAGTGTGCAACGATGCAAGGATCTTTAGGTTTTGGATTTATATATCGTGATTACTAGAGATAATGATAAGGAGAGAAAGAGAGAAGGAGCGTAGTGAAACATGTTCTCTACATGTGTTGCGTCCAGCAACAAGGCTGTTGACGTCTGCTGAGATGACGGACAGTTGTTTGTGAGCAACAACATGTAAAGCATGTGTTGAAGTGGCTTAAATTGAAGCGCTCGTTTGTCTTTTTTTTCTGTGAGACGCAACATCATGCATGAACACATACATTCCCGTCTGCAAAGTTGATAGAAAAAGAGAAAAAATATAATAATAAAATTGACAGAAATGACGCTACAAAATAAAACAAATTGTGTTATGAAACAAACTACGAAAATTAAGCTTAAAACTCACAATTTTACAAATGTTTATACGTTACAATAGTTTAGCCAATTCGTTTGATTAACATGTGCGTAACTAACCCAAAAGTGGTTTTCTATAGTTTATTGTGAATGTTTCGATCATCTACTATTATGTTGTAATTACCATAAAATTACCATGTAATTGCAATGCCTCGGATCACTGTGCGGGGATGTGTGTCTGTCAAACGGGTCCGGAACGAGTCAACGTCAACGTCAATGAGTCAAAACGTAACATATTGTATTAAGCATTTTCTTAAGTTTTGTTATGCTATTATTTATTAAGTAACTTATTTAAGCCAGATCACACTGTTGACCAAAATGTAAATAACCAACGAAAAATATAACAAATGATATTTGTGGTCTAAGCATCACGACTGGTGGTTGTCTTTTATTAGCTTAGTAAAATTCAACAATAAAATTAAAGCTAGTTATGCATTATAGTTTAAAGTTTCCACAGTTCCCATTTCGAACATTTTTTAAGATACATTTTCGGCATCGGACGGCATCGGATGGTCGGTGGAGCACTAAACATAACATTATCACTTTAAATTAGAGTTTATTAGTTTCAACCGGAAATTAGATATGCAATTGGAATATATAATCGTGCAATCGTTACATTGTAAACCTCTTTTTTCTCTATTGTTGTATAGTTAACAAAATTATTCAGTATTATTTTAAATCGCAGTGTTTCTAGTTAAATAAACAGCTTAATCATAAATTTGACAACTTATCTCACGATCGATGCGGTTTTTACGGAGGTCCGATTAGTTGCCGCTGATGATGCTTCTCATCCGGTTTGGAAGGTAGTGGAAAATTAGCTAGTTCGTTAGGAGCTGAGCAAAGCGGGGAGATAACAGATAAATGATCTCATAACCCTTATTTATTGTCTGTAATGGATGTGTTGTTCGTGCAAATCATTGTATACATTGTAAACGTCATGTTTTGACGACAAGATCGTTCCGAGTCCGGGAGCTGATCCACTTCAATAAATAATCAATAAATAGTGGTGCGCACAGCGTCGTACCACTCTCTTGCGAAAACCACGAAAAAGGCTGGTAATATTATTAAACCGACGAATCATCCGAACACGCGATTGAACATGTGTATTATTGAATAGCACACAGTTTAAGATCGTTGCCTTTAGGAAACTGGCACAACGAGTACGCTATCATGCTTGAAAGAGCAATCTGGAATCTTGAAGACTTGACGACAAGGTGAATCAGCTTATTAAGGGCATCGCCCCGTTCATAGAAGATTAGATTTTTTATTTTATTTTATTTTTTTCTTCATTGACCCGCTCACGGTTAACACAGGATTTGAGAAGAAGGATTTTAGCATCACCGACGTTTAGTATAAGTCCTAAATTATAGAGAGTTTTCGAACGTAACGAAAATTATTGGATCAATAACAATTGTTGTAAAAAAAAGGGTTTACGCCGACACACGCTGTCACTGGACAAAACGTCAATAGAATCCGTGTCGGTGATAGTGAGAGAAAAAGATAGGGAATAGGCCAAAAACTTATAAAAGGAGGAAAATTGCGTGAAATCTTTCTTTTTGGACTAAATCGAGAATGACACGCAAGACTGAGTTTTTTCCCCTCGTAAAGGAAGCCTATCTACCAAAAAGCGTTTTTACAACAATAGTTAAACAAGATTTGTTCTATACTTGATACGACTGATCAAACAAATAGAATTCGAGCCACGCCATTATCTTGACCACGAATCTTAAATCAGCAAATCTTGTAAGTAAAGTTTAGTGCAGTAACCTATCGAATTCTTTGAAGATCACGTAAACTGGCTTTGGAACGCCATCCATATATTTGTTTCAAGTGGCAATGGAATATAACAAAGTAGTGACAGTTGATAAAGCCAGAAAAAAGAAAGAAAATGAAGTTGATGCCTGAAACTCACTGCCCCGAGTGTTCGGATATCAGAGAGACACTGGCACATCCTGGTCAACTACCTCCATCGCCACAAGAAACAAGTAGCTGATGTTATCCATTAGACACTATTTTCAATATCATGCCATTGTCTTGGAAAAAGTCCCCGTTTCTAGGTACCACAATCCCAAATCAGAAGCACGCTTTCGGTCCTTAGGAAACGTCACTTGCTTTGGCAGATATGAACATAGATTATTACAACAGCAACAATATGGTTTTATTCGGAACACAATCAACTGTTACACCCTATACACCGGTCACAGATTTGATGAAGCTGCGGATGCTCGGTGCCACAATCTTCACGAATCCTGCTGGCCACAAACTGTTGCAGTACGTGTTGGTGAAGGAAATGATTCCGGTTAACTTGCCACCACAGACGAACGGACCACCGAAGTCACCCTTGCAGGTGTCCACACCGTTTCCGTACTTGGCACAAATCATCCTGCAAACACGGTAGAGCACGTGTTAAAGTGACTGATGTACGGGATTACCCGTTAGTTTGTGCGATGGTCAATACTTACTGCGCTGTCACCGGCTGATTTATGTACCCAGCCCACATGGTGGCGCAGTACTGCTGCGTTACGATGTCCATATTGGTGTACTGCAAGCTGCTTGGTACCTGTGGCTGATTATAGTTTGTGAATCCCCATCCGACGACGTAGCACCGTGTACCGGCTGCTTGTTCCACCGTTTGGAGCGCTATGGGAGCGATGTTGGTCTTGCCACTGAACGCATTCGTCGCGACGGTAAGTATCGCGACATTGAAGTCAGAGGTGCCGGGGTATGCGTTCGGATTAAAACTCGGATGGATAGCGAGCTTCGACACCAAAAATACATAACCTCCAGAGAAGGGGTTTGTGCTGCCGCCGAATAAAGTGAGCTGGAACGGTTGGACGAATTATTGTACGCTATATTGACTCTAAACCCAATTCAAGGTTACGCTGCTAACACTTACCGATGGTAAAGTATTCCGGTAGTAATACACACAGCTGCCGGCCGTTACTGCATGCGACAGCGTAACGACTATCGCTCCACACCAGGGATTATCATTCGCACGCAGGCTCAACACAAATTTATAGTTCGCAATGTTCACGCTTACGCCGTTGATGATGCGTCCCGATGGCGAAGCACTGTTGACCTCACCATCGCCCGCTTGTGCGGCACTGCCGCAGAACAGCCCCAAAAGAACTACACCAATAACAGCCTTCATTGTGCTTTGCAATATCGCAACTTCTGCAGAGCTTCGGATGTTGTTCGTATATAAAGACGACCAGAGTCGATATCTAAACATTCGGGCATTGGCTAGGAAAAATTGTCTGGGTTTATTTGGACAGCTGTTTGAAAAAATGTACTTTGAAAATCTTACGTAAACT
>KZ067841.1:75228-88033 GCA_002091845.1 Anopheles cracens
GAGTTTGGCTTCCCGTAATCCCGGAATGAATCATTTGCGTTCCCCTTTTTTTCGAGTGTGGAGTGCGAGAGAAAGGAGCAAATAAAGCAAGAAAAAGTATGCGAAACATGAAGCGGTTCGCCTCGGGCTCACTCGTGATGTGTTGGATTGAATTGGAGCGTATGCTTATGTTGTTGTTTCCCTGCCCGGACGAGAAACTAATCTTGTTTTGCGTGTACGTACCGTCTTTGCGGCACAGGTAGAGGAGATGCCCTGGCTGCCGAAACCATCACTTAATCGCCTACAAGAAGGTACAAGTTCCCGGGAAGTTTCATCTCCATTCCGAAGTCTCGGGGGAGTGGGACAAATCCCAAAGCTCATTCCGGAAAGAAGAGTATACCGATGAGCGAAGGTTTTGCAGGGACATTCCCGGTAAAGAAGCCGCTGGTGCTTGTGCGTGCTGTTTGGGTTAAACTTCACGCATCGTGCCCGTGCGCCTTTCAAAGTTTTGATTCTTTCACGCGCCCCCGTACTGGGAGTGTCTCCGGTGTGTAAACAAAACTGTGTTCGTACGCATTTCTCGGTACGTGTTGTGCAGCGTGGAAAGGAAACGAAACATCCGAGAAGTTCTGAGAACGTTGCCTCGCAGAAAGATCCACACGATTTCAAAGGAATCTAATACAGTCGGAAGTATTCTGGCGGATGACAGGCGTGCCGGGAGTAAACTATTCACAAACAAGATTCGAGATGGAAGTGCACACAATGGAATGAATGGGTGTTCTTCGCCGAAGCTGAAAGCTCCCATGGACGATGCTTGCGCAAGACGAACCGTCTACCGGCGGCAAGATATCCTATTGCAAAAAGTGAACCACCGTCTCTAGGACACGGCGTGCGAGCGTACTGGTGTATCATTTCAAGCTTTCCGAGTCAATAACGAATCGGAAAGTCGAGAACGGAGGCGTACGAAGACGACCCGGTTCGGCGCTAGTCTGCTACATGAATTCTGTTTCTGTTTCTCCGCTTTCCTCAACAGTCGTTCCTGCGTTCGCGCGCGCTAGTCTCGAAGTTGGCTGACGGTTCCGTTTTGTGTGCCGCGAAGCGTGCGCAACGGGTGGAAATGTCAAAAGGTTGCTGACGGCGACTGCCGGGCCTAGTGCGCGAAGTGTAAAGTGAAAGAGAAACCGGTTGCCCGGCTCGGAAACGAGAAAAGTGAGCTTGACATAACCTCAGAAAAGGTCGCCGATTAGTGCAGACGAATGTAGTGGGGGAGGCGGTGGTAGCAGAAGTATCACATCACATCTGCGCCGAGCACGGCGAAGGTAGTCAATAGTCGAGTGAAACCCAGGCGAAGGGTGAAGGTGCGGCGAAGATCTGGCGCTGTGTGGGTGACGAGTGCTGTAGATAACTGGTGACAAGTGACCGATCTCCGGCGCGCAGTGGTCCCGTTTGGTAATTAATGCCTCTGTTTGGTGAGTAGCAGAAGAAAGCAAGCGAAACGCTTTCTCAGGGAGAGTTGATAAGAGTGCCGGTTGGAGTTACGGACCATCGGTTGCACGCCTCGAGCCGTTTGACGTTGCTCAAGGACGTTGGTAGGGTCCAGGGTCTTATGATTTATAGTTTGCACAACGCCAGCCCGGCCTTTCGCTGGCATCCATCAACGAATTCCTGTGCAGTGAACTTGAAAACAAAAACGCCACTCCAAAAACAAACAGCTCACCGCTGGAAGCTGTAACTTGAGTTGAGCGCGGGAATGAACTTTTTTTTCCACCCAAGCTGGACGTCAAGTGGAGGCTGAGTTGTGGGGCCATCGATTTTTCGATTTCCGGCAGGTAGCTCCGGCGCATCAACTGTGCCTGGTGGTTTGGGCTTTTCTTTTTTGCGTTTTCGGAGTACCTACTGCTGCTGTGCGGGAGAAACTGTTGAAGCTTCGCATTAGCATAATAAGAGATTTTTGCATTCTTTGAACGACGTTTTTATTACTTTTATGTCTTTTACCTTCAATTGGTTGTAATTTTACATGTTTATCACTAAAACATGTGATATGAAACCGTATTCATACGTTTACTCCATTTGCTGGCCTGTTGTTTATTTCATTCTAATCATTTTAAAAGAAAATCTCTTGAGATAAGTATAAAAAATTCTTCAAGAGATACGGATTACATATTTTCAACGCACTTTGTCAAACTAAAAGTTAAAGAAAATAATTAAAATAGGCACACCTATTGAACCAAACAGTAATGAGTAAATTCACAGTGTTGAAATCATTCATAGACGATGACGAACTTAACAAATCTCAGAAATTAGTTAAAAATCTGTGCTTTCTTGGCATTGAAGTCAATTATAATGGCTTCGGTCGCTTGTGAGCATGTAAGACTTAATCGAATATCTCTTTTATGTTTTTTACAAGGGTTTTACAAGCTTAAAAAAATATAAAGTGGATACTAAAATTACTGTGTTATGTATTCTTAAAGAGATCTTGAGTACGATTAGAATAGAAGCTGTAACTTACAAATATCAATAAACGCACTTTTAGCAGTCAGATAACTTCCGTTTCCGATCAGTGCATATCCATCATGATGAGATTAAACAACGTTCTGAAACGTTACAAAACGTGCTTTTCTCTGCCTGCTGTGTTACAAAACCACTCTTCTCGCTCGCATGTGAAAACTTCGCCACAGCTCAGGCCATGGTAATTCATTCATGTTTCGCTTTTTTTTGTTGCTCAGCTACTCAAAAAAGCAGCAGCTGCCAGGAACGCTTTTAGCCCATAGAACGTCATGAAAAATCGTTCCCACGTGTTTTTTGCCGCGCATCCCGGCGCTGCTGGCTTCGATAAATCTTTCGATCGATTTTTCGGGCGAGAAGCACGCCGGGATAAATATCCCATAGAATCTGCGTTGACCTGGCCCGCCCCCGAAAAGGTTGCCGGGTTGTGGAAGGTTAAAGCGATTTTCAAACCCGCTACGATAAGCTGCGTTGGCGTCGGTGGTACGATGGATGGGGCGACATTAATTTGACGTGTGCCGACCCCGGGGCTCCTGCGTTTGGCCCCTCTCGTTTGGCTCCGAAATTTACGAAGATGCGCCAATTGAAATTTATTTCACATTTTTTACTCGCCACCGTAGCTGCCGGGGCTGCCGGAGATATTCGGGAGCTGTGGGTTTTCGCACTTCTCCGTGGTTGTTGATGATGCTACCTTCGACGCACCAGAACTTCGACGTCCCAAAATGAAAAAGGTGATATCGAATCGATCCCGGAAAAAAGTTCTCCAATATAATTCGTTCCATGTGTGACTTTTGAGATTATGCGTGGGGATGTTGGAGGAAGATCCGCTTGGAAACTGCTGCTTTTGCGCTTAATTTGCTTATCGGTGGCATCAATCGAACTTCTCGTGGAGAGGAAGCGCTAAAAGGATTAATGTCTGCGATGATGGGCAAATAAAAGTTCAATGTCAGGCACTGGGTACAATGGGTGGAAATAGAAAAGCACGCTTCTTTGCTACCAATATCTCTTTTAATCCAGAAATGGCTTTCGACGGCAAATTCGTAAAGGAAACATGTGGCATCGATCACGCTATCGATATCGGAATTCAATGTTGTCCCTTCTCCGGATCAGGCATGCGACGAAGTTCTGCCGTCGGTACGTAGCTTCCAGCTCTCATATCCGATTAAACGATTCCTGTGCGGATGTGTGAGTGCACACGCCTCGAACGATTTATGTAATCCTCCGCAGCGATTTGCACGTCAAAGAGGAGCTTGAGCTTCGGACGATTTCGGGACCGAGATCGGGATCTAACCAGAAGCTATTCTATAGACTACCGGTGGGAATTTGGGAGGAGAAGAATGATGTGTTTTTCCCAGAAAGTCAGGAACGACTATTTGGCAAAGGACCACGAAACCAAACACTGGCGACGATTTGCCCATGAGATTTGAATTCCCGAAACGGGAGACATCTGCTGAGCAATGCGTTCTTGCGTTCCAGCGTCTACCGAAAATCTTCATGCCTTCGTCATCGCCCAGCTAATGATGGTTATCATATGCCGTCGGAAAGCGATTTTGGAAATGATTGAGAAATAAATAGAATATTCCAAACATTGGATCCAATATGTCCATAATAACAGGGACACACAAACGCCGACCGGCGCAGTCGAATGAAGTGAGCCATTATCACTGCTCGGTATCTTCCGGCCGGCGGTGGCCGGTCCAATCTGCTTCCTGTCGTTCGGGGCTAATGTTTTATTAGGGTCAATATTGACACCATAATCTAGGCACCGTGTCGAGAGGCCTCCGCAGCCGAAATATTGGTTACACGTTTTCACGCCTAATTTGCCGGATAATGGCCGCTCGAAGCCTATCATTTCGTTCCGGCCCAAACTAGGCGGCTCGTATTTGCGAATTGGCCGCATTGGAAGCGTGCGGCGCGCGTCACTTTTTCCGCGAAAAATAAATAGCAATCGAACGGCCACGAAGCTACTCTTCTGCCGGCCGGTCGGTGGTAGGGCGACATAATTTCGTTAAATTGTTTGCATAATTTTCCAATCGCCCCGGCCTGATATTTATGACGGAGTCATCAAGAATCGCCTGCAAAGATGTTCGAAAATGTGTGGTATTCTCGGCGCGGCAGGACGCGTTCATCATTTTTGGACCGTTTCTGGAGGGCCTACGGAAGGTGAAAGCGAAGCAATCGCTGATAATTTCGTCAATCACGACGCCTTTCGTTGCGAGATCCGATCGGAGCGACCTTTCCACCTAATGCCGGGAGGTGCGGGAGTGTCGTTTTGATTTGATTTTCCTCGCGTTTCGCTATATCCGGTGGAAGAAGCGAGTCCTCCGGGCCCCTTTTTCCTCTGTTCTTGTGGTTCCGTTGGCTTATAACGACATTCCACGGCTGGGGAAAGCACGAAGTCGACATTCGCGGTGAGTGAGTAGCGTGGCGTAATGATTGGTTGTGACATCTTGGATTTTTATCTTCGCCTCGTTTCAATATGGCCGTGCTCTGCGCGTTCGTCGGTAACCCGCTGTATCGGATGTCGCTTATTATCAATCGCTTATCCCGTCGTAAATATGATTCGCGACCTCGCTTCCGATCATTTCATACTTAATGAGCAGCACATCCGATGTCGGATATAAGCTCTCGGTTCCTTCCTGATAAGTCGCGGAGCAGGGCTGAACGAAAAAAGGAACAGGGCATTTAGAAAAACTGATGGGTTGGATGTGTGCCGCAGTCTTGGAGGCCTAGCGTTTATCGAGGCGCATCAATCACACACGTAACCCTAATCCCCAGTGACTATTGCCCGGTGGGACCTACAGTAGGGGAAACTTGTTGGAACACCGGGTAGTTAATGCGCTTGCAGTAAACAGCTAGTGTGCGTGATAAGAGGCAATTGTTCTACTCCCGGAACCGGAGAGAATTCCATCGCCATGACTAAACGTTCCCCGACGATGTTTGGCGGGCACATTCGGCTCGAAACCCTCGAAAAAGGATACACAAATGGGAGTTCTGTACGCACGGCCCAATAGTCATAAGTTCTTGTCATTGTGGGTATCAAATTGGCATGAGCCTTCGGTTTCGGTTGGGGCAGTAGAAACGCATTTGCTAACTGTGTTGCTCCGGAGTGTTGCTTGTTACCCGTTATCGTTATCAGCCTTCTCGCGTCGCTGTGTGCGCCCAGTGACAAGTGGCACAACGTGGACAAGTTCTGCGCTGTACGTGTTTTTTCCCGCCTCAAGAGAGCCAGCCGCAGTATGGGTGTGTAAGTGCAGACGCGCGTTCTAAGATAACAGCCGGCTGAAACGATGGCAACACTGTCTCGAAAAAAAACCGACACGTTGTGGATATACAGTTTGCCCAATGTCTGTAGCTACCGGCGGCAGCGTGTGATAAGAGAAGCAGCAGCGTTTACGCAAACAGTGTTGAGAACGCTGTAGTAGGGTGTAACGAGTGTGCTAGTATTAATTAGTTCATTTATCTATCAGTGACAGAACGCGTCGGACACTGGTATGGGTTGTTATGGATGTTGGAAGGAGAGAGAGAGAGAGCGAGAGAGACCGAGGGTTATCGATGGCGTCATTTGGCGGCGCAAAACAGGTCGTCGTAGAATAATGAGCGACAATCAATTAGGTCTTCACTCACAAAATACGGGGGCTATTTTTACTTTCAACGTACACTTACGCAGAGGGCGCCACCTACCAACGGGCTAGTGGAAAGTTACCACAAAGGATTGCAAACGAGAGAAGAAATTTTCAAAATATTTCCACGTGGAATTCAAATGACGCGCGAGATCGACTCGACGCTGTAGTTAACGCTTCCATTGCTCTGTTTTGAAGTAATAAATCGAAAGCTTTGTCCAATTTCGGCAGCCTCGAACGAAAGATGACGCAAGATGGGCAACGCACTCTTGCTCGTGCTCCCAGAAGGATTGCGAACAAACGGGGTCTCTATTCTTATGAACCGGAAATTGAAGTTTCATGGCCCGTTGAAGGTGTTGCGAAGTGGAGCACGGAAAACTAGCTCCTCATCGATCATACATCTACACATTTTCCAGCTGGCCAGAGTGTTGATGTTCCTTTCTGGCCTTGAACAATCGGGAAACAAGCTACAGACAGGCTGGGATACATCATTTTTCGCGAACAAAACAGGAGACATGAACTTTACGGTTATCACCAATTCCGATCAGCGCAGCAGACGGCGTGTTTTGTAAGCTTCTCCACTCTTCTCTCTCCTTTCCTCACGCACTCCGTGTGATAACGCCGATAGGTGTCTTCTGCATTCCTTGTTATTGTACGGTCTGGTATATCTTGTACTTCCACGTCACCTGTCACATATGGAACGGTGTCCCAATGGATGGGGATGTCGCTTATCTGCCGCACTCCGATGCTCCACCAGCCTGTTACTGTCCCGAACACGGGACATCATCTCATTGGCGGCACCTAATGGCACGTCTAATTGGGCAAAGGTGTACGAGCTCTGTTCGGCCCGCTGGCGTGTGATAAGCGATTGGGAGACCTCCAATCGTTCCCAGCAAAACAAAACAAAACCTATTCCAATCCGAGGACACTGTCATGGACCACTTTCGTGTGGGATTTTGATAGGTTCGCTAGCATTGCGTGCTGTGCTAGCTTTAACGATCTGCTATGCCGTTGACAGTTAGTCACTTCCAGTGTTTTCTCTAATCTCACCCCGGGGAGTTCGGATCGAGGAGAGCTTTCGCCGCAGATGCTTGCGATGCTAGGCGCGGGGCAAGTCTAGGAAGAAGCGGAAAGGTGCGAATCATTGGCGAACGCACTCCAACCGAGCCGTGTTATTGCCCCGGATGCAATATTGATGTTTATCGAACGCAAGAAACCCATTTATCGCTGGTGGCGGAAGGGAACACCACTCTTGGAAACACTTGTCACAACGTTGTCATCTTAATTGACGGTAGTGGCCTAACCGCGTGCATACTGTGTGCAAATGGCGATGAAAAGGTGTCAATTGTACGGGACCCAACTTTCGAAACCACACCTGAACCGCCTGATTCTTGATAAATCAAGCGAAAGTAATAGCGAATTTCGAGAAGAAATTTATGGAAATTTCATTGGTTCCTTCAGTTTGTTCGGTCCTCAGCTCGATGCGGTGAGTAAAAGTAAACCAGCAGTAGTTAACCCATGTTGCGCCGGCTCCATCGATACCGCAAGTTCCAGTTTCGGTTTGTTTTTTTTTTTTTTGCGTTTCGTAGTTACCGCGAATGTTAGCCCAAAGAAGCGAAAGCCAGCCGTCGCCGCCTCTGCCGGTCTTTGGTCGCCTTCAGACCAGTGTTTATTTTCTTGCGGTTAGCCCACACGCCTGCAGCCCGGGTGCAGTCGCGAAGAATTCGGCCTGACTCCGAGGGGGATGGAATTTGCGTTTTTCCGCCTCAGTACGTCCGATTTCCACGACATCACGGCGCGAGCGCGCTCGATCGCGGTGTGCGGTCGGCCTTTCGGACGTGAGGGAAGAAGGCACGGTGCCGGCTCGCCGGACCGGAAACGTGAAAACGCTCACTTTCTAAACGCCGATGCAGTGCGTCAAACTGCAGGGGCCTTGAAGGCATCGAAAAGGTGTTTGATATTCGCTTGATCGGCTCCCGGAGGGCCTGCCCGTGCCCGGGAGGGCGCAGACGGCTTGCAGACGATCCGGTCCGTACCGTTGTTGTTGCTCGTTCGGTACAACATTCCACGGGCCGGGGTGGCTCGTTTAGCAAACAGAAGGTTTCGGTGTCCGTTTGTTTGCGTTTAGCCCGGTGTAATTTATGCTTGGGAGCTATTATACTTTTGATGCTCATTTTGACAGCTGTCAAATGTTTGAATAACGTGAGAAAATGATAGAACGGATGGAATTATATAATTACATTATATTGCAAACGATTGCAATTATTAAACTATGTGTAATGTGTGCATAGTATGATGTTATTAGAAGAACCCCGACTTGGGATACAATTTTAGGTTGGAATTTTGTTGTTTTTCTAGAAGTCAAATTGAATTGAACAAACGGAAAACTCTCGAGAATTATAACAAACAACTTGTTTTATACCTGTCACTCTTATGGCAGATGATAAGAAGCACAGAGGATAAAACTGAGTAAAAGAGCAATTGAAGTTAAGTTATCTCCCTTTCTAATCAATGATTTAGAACTGAAAGGTCTGTTATAGGAAAAATGAAGATTTCGTATAAAGCTTAAATGTAATAACAAAGGTAATAATTGCAGTTGAACCAAACTTAACGAATAAAACCGAATAAAGAAAGCTTTTATTTTAATGTTCCCACTACAAAGCGTTAAATGGCATGGCTAGCCAGAGAGTTTCAATCTATTTTAACGAAAGCATTACAAAAATGCATACTAAACCATGATCTTGGATAAGGCATTTAGGAACACGTAAACGTTTCTTCTCCGGAATTGAACCTTTTAATATGCTTGGCT
Source organism: Anopheles cracens (assembly GCA_002091845.1). Classification (NCBI taxonomy): domain Eukaryota; kingdom Metazoa; phylum Arthropoda; class Insecta; order Diptera; family Culicidae; genus Anopheles; species Anopheles cracens. Next base: position 84,145 of record KZ067841.1, read on the forward strand.
AAGACGCCCTAACTGACCCAAATCAGGTCTTACTTACAGTGGAGATAGCAAGAATTATGTTCCAAATATGTTTTTCTTGACAATTCTGATTACAAACAGATTGTCCACAAATAAGGAAGTTTGAAAGCTGCAGACGTTGTTTTCGCGATACACGAAATTGCCGTGCGACAACTTTTTTAATGACCGGCAATTTGAATTTGGAAAATTCCGCTATACCTGCATCCAAATGCACACACACTATCGGAAAGTTGACCATTATCGGAGCTCAACCGACCGGTATGAGTTAGTCTCCAATTATACTTAAAAAAACAAAGCCTATTACCAATTACTAAACGATTCGTTTTCCACGCTTCTTCCATATTCGTGGGATCGATTATCACAATCGACAACAAAACGACCAAATCGCATCGGACAGGAAATCATTACACGGTTTATTTTTCCCTCCCAGCGGTCTTGCGCTCACTGGAAGCCGCTCGGTTAGTTGGCGGTGTCTGTCTCTCTTTTTTAACGAAACTTTCCCTTTCGAGCGTCTGAGACTATTTGAACCTACTGTTTTGCTTGACGATAAAGAAAGAGAAATTACAGCATCTAGCGATCTACGGTGTTTAATTGGATGCCCGATGGGAAGCTTGGTTTGAACGCACAGCTCAAGACGGAGAAATTACAGCATCTAGCGATCTACGGTGTTTAATTGGATGCCCGATGGGAAGCTTGGTTTGAACGCACAGCTCAAGACGGGGTTGGGATATTAAACAAGACTTTGGGGGGAGCGAAATAAACACGGCACGAACATATGCACCCGACGTATCCGATAGTTTTGATGTTACTTTACCGAGTGGAGTTACTTTCATGTGCGAGGAGAGCTGTTCATTTCATGAGTACGTTCGTTTGGCAATATTGAAACCGAAACAAAAAACATTTGCAAGCTTTAATAGCACCCTCTGCTACGAACCCGTACGAAAACCCTGCTCCGGTGGTGCACCTCATTTGCCTTCCAATGGCCACCTTCCGTTTCCAGCCGTTCGTACCGATTGCTGTTCGTGAGGAGGTGGAAACTTTTTCGGAAAGCTGTTTTAGAGCTAATGTAATGATGGGAAATGGGATGTCCCCGCTGGGATCCTGCCACGCGGCAGCCCTAACCTCACTTTTATGGTGCGAAAAATTTACGACACTCGCATGTGCCATTCGTTTCGGGGGCTTTCGCTACGCAGCATTACGTAATGGTATTGCAGTGAGATTGTTCTCGCCGGGAGAACCGGTTCCGGAAACCACCTTCGGCAGCACACGCGTGTGTGGGTGCGTCCTTCAGAACGCTGCTCCAGCAGCCACGTGCCGCCGCGGTCCACGCTTGGCAGGCGGCGACAAAAGTTTCGGCCGTAGTTAATTAGACCGGGACGCTCGGGCACGGCAATACGGAAATGATTTTAATTAGTGCTGCTCGCCCACTCGTCGAGAGTGGAGAGAAGCCTCGATCCCGAAGGATGTGCGTCTGGAGTGTTGCCATCTGATGTAAGTTTCCACGTGCGAGTGGTTGATGTTGCTGTCTAGTATCAGCTCAGTCGCAAACTTTGAACGGCTTCCGGTTTGCATTTGGAACAAAGGGAGAGCATAGGACGCTGGCGTAGGCGTTCGCTTGTGTTGCACGGTTGTCCATTATAGATAGTTCCGGGAAACGGGTACCGCTTCGGACATTAGATATTGTCTGGTGATCTTGGTGGCTGGTGGGGAAAATTGCTAGTGATGGTTTCGGTTTCCGTGAAGGTAATTTTGCTGACTCAATTCTGCCGAGCTCTCGGGACGGCGGGCTTGCGTTTCGTATGGGACCTGTTGCGAAGGAAAGCATTTAAATCAGTCAGCGGCTCGCACTAGGAGGTGTTAATTATGATGTTTATTTTCGTTCTTTTTCCATTTTCACTTAATAACTTCGGAGATAAAATGCGTAACGAACATTGCTAGAGATTCCTGGTACTGTGACGTACGTAGAGTCTGGAGTTAACAGTCCGAAGGAAGTCTAAGCAATTTGTCTAAGCTGTCCTATTTCGATTATAGACAATTGCTAAGTTTTAGTGTTACAGGAAAGGAGTCTGACATGCCTGTATTTTTTGGTACTTCAAAGAAGCATTTATGTATCATTCCTCATGATTTTTAGTTGATAGTTTAATAGCTTGAGAGAGAGAGAGAGCTTGAGTTTGAAATTGTGTCTTAATATTCATAATATAAGCTATATGCTTATTCTACAATGGCAACTCAAACTTCATGTCCCTTACGACTTACGAAAACTGCGAGCAATACAAAACAAAACAACAAAAATCGCCCCATAATGTAACAGTCGCCGTTCGCTGTCGTTTTGTCGTTTTATTTCCTGCTCGTTAGCCGCGGTGGGTGAGTGAATCTCGGTGCCCGGGTCCGCAGCCTCCCGAGTCGAATTTCACTCTCGTTTAATTAATTTCATTTTTCCGTTGCGCGTGGGATCGTGCGGCAATTGCGCCATCATTTTGATAATTCAATTGCAGGGCGAGCGAAATTTTCCTTCAGGTTGGTGGAAATGCTGTAAATAAAAACAAACCGTGCGTGGTGCGTCCGAGCGCGCGCGCCCGAAAGGAAATCGGTTACGAAAAGCTGTTAGGGTGCGTTTTCCATGGCGAAGGCAATGTAATTTACCTGCCGAGAAGGGCTGGCGCCGTTCTTGGGTGATCTTGGTGGCTGGTGGGGAAAATTGCTAGTGATGGTTTCGGTTTCCGTGAAGGTAATTTTGCTGACTCAATTCTGCTGAGCTCTCGGGACGGCGGGCTTGCGTTTCGTATGGGACCTGTTGCGAAGGAAAGCATTTAAATCAGTCAGCGGCTCGCGCTAGGAGGTGTTAATTATGATGTTTATTTTCGTTCTTTTTCCATTTTCACTTAATAACTTCGGATATGAAATGCGTAACGAACATTGCTAGAGATTCCTGGTACTGTGACGTACGTAGAGTCTGGAGTTAACAGTCCGAAGGAAGTCTAAGCAATTTGTCTAAGCTGTCCTATTTCGATTATAGACAATTGCTAAGTTTTAGTGTTACAGGAAAGGAGTCTGACATGCCTGTATTTTTTGGTACTTCAAAGAAGCATTTATGTATCATTCCTCATGATTTTTAGTTGATAGTTTAATAGCTTGAGAGAGAGAGAGCTTGAGTTTGAAATTGTTTCTTAATATTCATAATATAAGCTATATGCTTATTCTACAATGGCAACTCAAACTTCATGTCCCTTACGACTTACGAAAACTGCAGGAATGATGCAACTACTCATATCCGAGCGGAATAATGTTTCCGGCAAGTGCATGGCTTTTTTCCTTCCATAGCTGGCTTCAAGGATTTGCAGGAGAGGATCATCAGCGTCGTTTGGAAAGAAACGCACACGATGTGCAGGGGTTTTCAGTCTTTTTGAACACAGCGATTCGTCGTGCTTTAAACGATAATCGCAGCAGTTTAGAAGGAGTGGTGTGAAGATGAGTTTATTATTCAAGTTATTTTTATAGTATATTTAAATCTATCTGTTGAATTAGATTGCTAGAGTTTTGAAGTTTTAATTATGATTAGCCAATACACTCAATTTGATAGTCAAACAAGCAGAAGGCAGTTTGTTTATTGAAGTACGTGATTGGACGTAAATAGATCGCTCCTTTTGTTTGTATTCACTGTTTTCTGTTCTGTTACCGGTGCATTTTATAATGTTTTTTAATTGTATTTTGAGTGTTTTTGAAATTTTGTTTGGTGGAGGATAAGAAAGGTTAGAAACAATACAATACAAAAAACAAAGAGCAATACAAAAATATTCTCTTATTTTAAATATTGTTATCAAATTGTAAATTGCTCAGAATTCAGAATTTATAAAAAATATTGTGGTGCTTA
>KZ067841.1:88043-101738 GCA_002091845.1 Anopheles cracens
TGTATATACTACAGAGTCATTCTGGATCAGTGTACATTGCGTAGCACATCCAAGAGGTTATATTATTGGCAAAAATTCAAGGAATTTTCGATTTTTAACAGATTTCACAAAAAATCAATTGAATGATAAGGACTCAAGTCAATGTTTTACAACAGCATGTACAATAAAAATATATATTCTTGAAAATGTTATCCAAGCTGTATCAACATGGAGAGTTTCAAACATTTGTCTTTGCCAAAGTCAATTCTGCTTGTCAACTGAGAACAAAAATACCAATTTTTACATACAATTTTAGACTGTCTCATTCGAAACGTGCGCCACTGTACGCTGCCCCCCTGATTCGTGTTACGTTGAAGGGAAGATTCGAAGCAGGGCGCCAGCAACCGCACGCACACACGCGATAATATGTGTCCATCGAAATCTATGCCACCAGGTGCGAGAGCAATTAGAACGTGAACGTGCCACCGCTTTGTTCTACGCTTTCCCGGGCCGTTTTTCCCGCCGAGGGCCGGACACTAGAAAAAAACACGCGGTGAATCGTATGTCGAATGACGAAAAGACTCCTCCACCACCGGTCAACACCGACGCTAACGGCATCAGCCTAGACCTGTCTGCCCTGGACATTAGGAAAATCGAAATTAATTGACCGCGCAACGGGTTGAGCAACGCGTGAGGTGAGGTACATACACACACACAAACACGCGCGCGCATACACAATCGACGGAACGGTTAATCGACCTACCGGTGTGTTCTGTATTCTTGTGCAGTAAGTACCCACACGCCACCTTTCCTCCCTCAACTTTCATTCTATTATCACGGCTCGAAATCACGGCGTTAGTTTTCCGTTTTGGGTGAGTTTGTTTTTCTTCCGTTGTTTTCCTGTCGTTTTGTATTTGTTGCTTTTTTATTGTTCCATTTGCAACTATGTTTCGTTCGGTTGTTCTTTCTCGACGTTGCTGCTGTTGATAATGAATCGACCGATCGATTGTTGTGTGCACTTGTGTGCTAAATTGCCGTAATTTTGCTCTCGCCATCTTGCTGCACAGTTCGCATTGTTTGGGTTGAAAATATTTGCACACAGTTCGATGCTGTTTTCTTTGATTTGTTAACTAATTTTTATCCACTTACGGCTTAAGTATAGCAAACAGTGCAAAAAAAATCATCAAAATGGTATAAAACCCATTCCTCGTATCGCGAGTGAATCAGAGGAACAACAGATAGAGATGAACAGGAAAGCAAAAAGCAGAAAGCAAAGAGAAGAAGCAAAGCAGATTAACAAAGTGCCTCCGTTAGGTCGGTAAGGGGTGGGCGAACTAAATAGGGAAATATGTTCGATACAAATAATCAAATTGAGAACACGGGGAAGATCAAACGCACGGCGGGAGTGAGATGGTGGATTCGCGAGCTGCTGTTTTCGTTTTTGTTGCTGTTGTACAGCCTATTCCAGGTGAAGCCTGGCTCTAGTTTCGTACTTCGAGATAATCAGAACACATGGGCCTGTTCTGTGGGCCGCGGTGATTGGATTACCGATTGGAAACTATAGGCTCCCGGTAGGAAACCGCCGATACCAACAGGGGCGCAAGCTTTACCATATGTGCAAGCCTCACCTTCTCCTTATGTACGGGAAGAGCAGCGTACGTGCAGTGTAATAGAACAGTTTTGATTAGTTCCACCGTTGTCCAGAAACAACATGTCGACGGGGTTTCTTTTTTTCTCTCCTTCATCGAACCAGCGTGTAGAAATAATCAGCGTACGAAACAAATGAAGCGAGGCCCAAACGAGGCGTGGCGTCTGCGATGCCCTCCGAACCCGGTCTCGCGTGGTTGCCCGGTTGGTTGCTGGAGATTGAAATTTAATCTGATAACGGCTGTGAAACGAAGGCAAAGTTCTGACTTCTGCGCATTTTCCGCGGCGAATTTTGCTCGCCCGGCGATGATGTGTGGACTGGAGTTTACTGGAGGTTTAGTGGGCTTTGCACGAGCTGGAGTTACCGCGCTGGAGGCCGAAGCGTATTGCACATTTTCGCAGTGTTACGGGTTGTTTAAATTAAATTTACGCGAAGCGCTTGATATTCGTTTGGTTAAAGTTTGACGGGATTGGTTGCTGTTGAAATAGTTTTGATTAGTTAAAACTCGGTGTCATGTTTATGTTTTCCGTATTCATTTGAGACCCATAGTTTTGTATGTTTGGTTTTTTGAATCCAATAAACACAGCTTCCATCCTGTCCCAATGAATTGAAAAAACTAGGGATTTGGAATGAGTTGGGATGGCTATGTTGAATAGTTTAACAATCTCGAACCTTCCTTTGATATGGAACACATGTCTATGTGAATTAGATTATTAGATTATTAGACTATTAGAAGAGGTATAAAATGGGTAATATTCGACTGGTATTTATTTGAAGTTATTTGATGGTTTCAAGTTGGGATATTCGATTTTCATAATGAAGAGAACATTTGACATCAACTAAAGAGACGAAAGAAGCCGAAGAGGCTCAAAGTCTCTTTCAGCCATGCAAACAACAACTTGACATCAACTTAGTGCATCCTAGACTACCTTAGACCAAGTCGTCAATACTTGATAGACTTCGAATTTCGGTGTATTGTTGTTGCTACTGACACTGACACTTAGGACCTTGTTTTAGGTTACGATGTAGATAGAAAACAGATCCATATCATAGGGCATGATATCTTGCAAGTTCTGCTATGCAACAGGAATGCTCAACGTCCGATCGGCTACCACCGCCAGCTCATTGTTCCAGCAGAAAGCAACTGAAACGCAAGATAGAACCACGGCCAACCGGCTTGATTATTTGTTTATAAAAGTCACGTTTTACGGCGGATCTCGGTGGACACGGACAAAGAAGGTACCATAGCGAACGGTACGATCAGCACGGGCGGGCGCTGTACGACATTAGCTACATGGCTTCGATCTCCCGAACTCCGTCACAAAAGCCTATGTTCTCGTGATTAATCATACCTCGTCATCGCTAAACTATGCCACAATTGCGCATTTATAGAGGTTCGGAGGGTGGCTTTCGGTGTTGGGTGGTCGAACGGCACACCGGCGCGGATAAACACACTCCACACAAACGTCCATCGGTGCGGCTGCGAAAGGTACACGAAATTAGCACGTGTTGGTGATCGTCGTCATCGTGATGCCTCGCGTCGACTTCGAACGACCAGCTCGGCGATCGTCTGATTCGTGCTGAGTGCTAAAGTAAGCAAGTCAAGCTGGGTCAAGCCGGCAGTCCGGCTGTTGATTCATGGTCCGCCGTGGGGTCCACGCGATGCATATTCGGTGCCGCTTGTCCGGAGCCTAAACTTGAGCGCACGAAGGCTACGAGGCTAAGCTCCATATGCGAACGGGCGGACGTGAATGCCACGGGGGAGAACTCGTCGTAGAGGATGCAGAGAAATTCCGGTCCATTTTATTCACCGGCAGTGTGTGTGTGTGTGTGTGTATGTGTTCGATCCAGCAGGAAAGTTTCTTCTGCGATGAGAAAAGGCAAGATAGCTTAGAGTTGAAATAGGAGTCATTAGTTGGCCAGCTTGTAAAGGCTAATGGGCGATGGAGCTGTGGAGGTATCGATGCGAATACGACAAGCTGTAGGGAACTGGTTTCTGGAAGACGTTCGGTTGCAACAGACTCCAACATATCTTGATGGGCTAATTCTGGACCGAGGTAAAGGTAAGCGTTTGAAAGCATTCAACGGGATATTGGTCCGATTGGTGGAAATGACCTGCGCGGTGTAAGTAATGGTTTCGATTCTGATCGTATCGGAAGATTATCCTGATCGATGATCTTACCGCTTAGAGACAATGGAGATCTTCAATGGAGTACTCCTCGAAGTTAATTTGAAGCATCCACAACGTGTGGTTAGATCTTCCGATATGCTCAAGACATGTTGTTTGGAGCTTGTTCCAAGCGCAAGTTAAGTGGCTACGTTTAATGTACGTTACCTTTAAAACGCTTTGGGTCATTAGAAGACATCAAGCAAACGAATGTCGCAAACGGTTCAGTTTACTCTCAAGTCCAGGATGCATTAACTTCCGTTTTATCTGCACGATAAGATGAGTCGTTTTACGACACAGCCTAAGTCTGCATTGAAATCACTTCCTGGATGCAATCTCGCGGCGTGTCTCCGTCGCGTGTCGGTGAGAACTTCCGAGGGAAAGCCGTGTGCCGTCGGTCGGCCAAATGGACGCTCATTAACATCATTGTCGACGTTTTGTCGAGCCTGCCGAACCTGGAACCTTAACCTACCGCGTAGGATGCCGAAGGTTGCCGGCGCTAATGAGGACAAACGTGCGGCGATGATCGTTCGAATCTCCGCTTCCTCGGGCACGCGGCGAACGCAAAGCAGGAGCGGCCCGACAAGAGGCATCGTCATGCGTCGCATGACTCCACGAGTCTCGCACACGGAGTCCGGGGACCTGATGAGCGTGTGCCAGTTGGTGGCCACGTTTGGCGAGTCCGGCAGGGCCAAGTAGAACCGGTTTTGTGAGCAGCATGACTCGAGGCGTTAGGCGCAAGGGCTTCTTCTTTGTGATTGATTGGAAGACGCTTTCATGGATGCGCTTCGGATGTGAGTGCGCATAGTGGGCAGGCTGTTTTGTTTGGGAGCACTCAGTTCAAATTTCTCAGTTCCCTCTAGGGACACCCTCCCCATTCCATTCATTATGGTGGCGTTCCGTTCGGAAAGATATTATTCACTGTCTGGTGCGAGAGAGCACCGAAAAGAACACCGAGCAGCACTCTATTTTCGGACCATTAGTCTGCAAATCACTCCGACCCGCCCGACCGTGACTTCCTCTCTTTCGTGGAGAGCTCACCTTCCGAACCAGTCCCACTCCTCCCCAGAAACCGGCTCCAATTTAACAGTATAAATGAAGCATGAAAACCCATTTAGCACTTAATTTGCATGTGGTGTACCTCACGGTGCTCGAGGTGTGCAGAAGAAAAAAATAGTAATAAAAGACATGTAATGTATTTTGGTTACTGTAAAACTGCAACCGTAGACTGCTGGTGGTGGCCCCCAACGGTCCGAAAAAACGAATAGAACGAAAATTGTAAATTCAAAGCCCAAATACAAAATACGCCACGAAAGCTGTCGGTGTTCCGTCCCAAAAATTTGGTGCTCCACAAAGGTCACATAGCAGGTGCGAGATGTGTTTGCAAAATGTGTTCCTTTGCAGTTTTTTCCTTCCTCCCGTGTTAAACGAGGGTTCTATGTTTCGTTCGTATATTAAGAAACGGGTAAAAACAAACGTTTCAAACAAACATACACTATTTTTGAGACCCAGCTTGGAATGGCACAGTGGATGCAAAAATGCAACGAAAAATGCGCGAATGCAGCGGTTGAATAATTGTTTCGTTTTGTGTGTTGCCCGTGCCCACGTCTGCGTTGGTACTCTAATTTCAAAACAAACGTACCGTACCGGCCGTGAGGGCCGGTGACTTATCGTGCCTCATGTTATGTGCGGTTGATTTGGTTTGCTCCGTTTGTAACCGATGTAGTTGGGTGGACACGGTTTGATCGAGTTATTTATATCGTTTCCACTTATTTGAACCTTATTTGACTTATACTTTTATCTTTGCAAGTTTGTTTATAAAGTTTTCCAAAAGCTGACGCCACCAGCAAATTTGGGATCTAATGTGTCAAATTATCAGGTTAGATATTTTAGGATCTTTTCATATTATTGCATAGTTAGAGGGTTTCAAACACCCAACACAACTAAACCAGTTCGGCACAGTTTTCAGGCTACTTGGGCGTTTGAAAAAAAAAGTTTTTTCGACCATTTTTCGCCTGCTTTTAAACAGATAAAATCGGGCGATTTTTTTTATTGTTGCCTGGACGTATTTTGAATAAAAAGGCCAAGATCTTTTGGGGCAATTCACGCGCGCGCTTGTGTGTGTGTGTGTTTGCTTATATTGGCCTCAATATCGGGAATTGAAATGAAAACGTTGCTCGTTTCGTTCAAAACAGACTAGAGATCGAAGAAACGTACGCAAAAAAAGAGTGTTTTTCTGCGCTTTCCCTGTAAAATACCTTCTTTATGTGATTCTAACGTTGTGTTCGCCTCTCTTTCTTTGCAGATTTTTAATCCGGCCGACGCGTCGCTCGTTTGGAATGGGCATGCGCGAGAAAGTAACGCAAACGAAAGAAGCGTGAAAATGTTGCAACGCTAAGGTAGTGTGGTGGAAGGAAACAGTCACAACCACTCTAGGAGCTACGGCTCGGCACAGGCAGCAGTATCAGTAGAGTGGAGTTTAGGTTAGCATCCGCATCCAACATCGCACTCCACCGGAACAAGAACAACGCGCAAAGTACAACGGTTTAAACGCTGCGGGTGGTGACGCCGGTGGCTGGCACATTACAATTTATTATGAGTTTAATTTTTATTTTCTCGCACTTCAAGGGAAATCTTCTTCTGGTTGCTTGTCTTGGCTGTTTCGACAACAGCTGATAATTTTCCTATGTTTTCTATATCTTTCCGATTGTCTTTCCGATCTTTTCTATATCTTTCCGACTAATGTTTGCAATAGATCTTGTTGAGTGAACTATGTTAGTAGTACCCATCGATAAAGTGTAGTAATTGCTAGAAAGTTGATAAACTACTTGTAATATGAGTCAGTCGCAAACAAAAATAAATCTCCTTATCGAAACCAATAAAACTTCTTGAAGGGGGAATAATGTTCAACATGATATCCAAGAAGCAAACATTCCAATAATTGCGAATCTTCCGCAAAAAGTCACATAAAAACATGCTAATTGGATTGAAAAGAATATTCTCCCCTGTGAGAAAAAAACACGCAAATTGAGGAAGTTATGCAGGAATCAAAGCAAGAGTACAGCAAAAAAAAACTCCCAACAGAACCCCGCAGCATTAAAAGAAAAGTTTGGGAGAAAAGAAAACTTTTCTTTTCCGACCCCTCCGCTAGCAAACGGAAAGTAAACGGAATGAACAAGTTAAGCAGAAAAGCGTGTTCTTTTCAATGTTTTTTCTTCTCTCTCGCCAATCTGCAAGAAAGGAGGAGAATAGAAGAAGAGAATTAACTGCGCAACACACCCAACACAACTAAACCAGTTCGGCACAGTTTTCAGGCTACTTGGGCGTTTGAAAAAAAAAGTTTTTTCGACCATTTTTCGCCTGCTTTTAAACAGATAAAATCGGGCGATTTTTTTTATTGTTGCCTGGACGTATTTTGAATAAAAAGGCCAAGATCTTTTGGGGCAATTCACGCGCGCGCTTGTGTGTGTGTGTGTTTGCTTATATTGGCCTCAATATCGGGAATTGAAATGAAAACGTTGCTCGTTTCGTTCAAAACAGACTAGAGATCGAAGAAACGTACGCAAAAAAAGAGTGTTTTTCTGCGCTTTCCCTGTAAAATACCTTCTTTATGTGATTCTAACGTTGGTCATTTCGGTGACACGCCGTGTTCTTTTGTCCGACCCAGGAGCGAACTCCCCCCACATTTAACCACAACCTCGTCCCGAAGCAACGAGTCCGCCTTTCTCTAATGGACCGGCACAGATCCTTTCTCGCCCGGCGATCGTTGTGTCAGCGTCGCCCGTGCCCGGAGCGGTTTGAAGTCTATGTTTGCTCACTTCGTCCGTAGCAGGACGTCGGGCAGTGCTTTTCCGGTGGAAAGTTTTCACCCTCCCATTTGTAGGAAACTTTGTCCGGTGCTTCGTTTTGATTTGGTTTGCTCCGTTTGTAACCGATGTAGTTGGGTGGACACGGTTTGATCGAGTTATTTATATCGTTTCCACTTATTTGAACCTTATTTGACTTATACTTTTATCTTTGCAAGTTTGTTTATAAAGTTTTCCAAAAGCTGACGCCACCAGCAAATTTGGGATCTAATGTGTCAAATTATCAGGTTAGATATTTTAGGATCTTTTCATATTATTGCATAGTTAGAGGGTTTCAAATTAATTAATTCATGATTCTGTATGACTTGAAATTCTTGGAAGACTCCTCTTCAAGCTCCTCCGAATCAAAAAAGGTATTGGTGAAATCTTGACAATTTTTGAGGTTAATAAGCGTCATTTCATACATTGAGTTTATGAAATAGATATTCTAGTATGTCTGATTATTCATAATATGGGCTTTGTTAAATTGTTGTACAATATATCGCTAGTACTGTTTCAATTCTCCAACACAGCTCTTGTTTTGCTGAAGAAGTATCATCCTAAATGATATAAAACTTTATGTTGGGAAATCTAAGATGTTTCTTTAATCAAAAATTCATAAAATCTCCCAAGGATGCGTTAAACTTATAATATTAAAACATATTTTACAAAAACAAATACTCGGATTATGTCCCAAAGAGATTTGGATTCTTTTTCCAGTTTAAATCATCAATTTGTTTTTTTGGAATAAATTGACCCCATCGTCATCGAACAAATAGTTTTAAAGCGTTAAAAATATAAATAAATTTTAATGCTCTCAATCGGCAATGCGCTTAATCCTTTGCGTGCCGTCCTAACCCTGCGAAACGATTGCCGTGTTGGAACTAATTAAGATCCGATGGTGCCAGAGTTTAATCGCTCGATGATGTGTGGACTGGAGTTTACTGGAGGTTTAGTGGGCTTTGCACGAGCTGGAGTTACCGCGCTGGAGGCCGAAGCGTATTGCACATTTTCGCAGTGTTACGGGTTGTTTAAATTAAATTTACGCGAAGCGCTTGATATTCGTTTGGTTAAAGTTTGACGGGATTGGTTGCTGTTGAAATAGTTTTGATTAGTTAAAACTCGGTGTCATGTTTATGTTTTCCGTATTCATTTGAGACCCATAGTTTTGTATGTTTGGTTTTTTGAATCCAATAAACACAGCTTCCATCCTGTCCCAATGAATTGAAAAAACTAGGGATTTGGAATGAGTTGGGATGGCTATGTTGAATAGTTTAACAATCTCGAACCTTCCTTTGATATGGAACACATGTCTATGTGAATTAGATTATTAGATTATTAGACTATTAGATCAGGTATAAAATGGGTAATATTCGACTGGTATTTATTTGAAGTTATTTGATGGTTTCAAGTTGGGATATTCGATTTTCATAATGAAGAGAACATTTGACATCAACTAAAGAGACGAAAGAAGCCGAAGAGGCTCAAAGTCTCTTTCAGCCATGCAAACAACAACTTGACATCAACTTAGTGCATCCTAGACTACCTTAGACCAAGTCGTCAATACTTGAAAGACTTCGAATTTCGGTGTATTGTTGTTGCTACTGACACTGACACTTAGGACCTTGTTTTAGGTTACGATGTAGATAGAAAACAGATCCATATCATAGGGCATGATATCTTGCAAGTTCTGCTATGCAACAGGAATGCTCAACGTCCGATCGGCTACCACCGCCAGCTCATTGTTCCAGCAGAAAGCAACTGAAACGCAAGATAGAACCACGGCCAACCGGCTTGATTATTTGTTTATAAAAGTCACGTTTTACGGCGGATCTCGGTGGACACGGACAAAGAAGGTACCATAGCGAACGGTACGATCAGCACGGGCGGGCGCTGTACGACATTAGCTACATGGCTTCGATCTCCCGAACTCCGTCACAAAAGCCTATGTTCTCGTGATTAATCATACCTCGTCATCGCTAAACTATGCCACAATTGCGCATTTATAGAGGTTCGGAGGGTGGCTTTCGGTGTTGGGTGGTCGAACGGCACACCGGCGCGGATAAACACACTCCACACAAACGTCCATCGGTGCGGCTGCGAAAGGTACACGAAATTAGCACGTGTTGGTGATCGTCGTCATCGTGTTGCCTCGCGTCGACTTCGAACGATCAGCTCGGCAATCGTCTGATTCGTGCTGAGTGCTAAAGTAAGCAAGTCAAGCTGGGTCAAGCCGGCAGTCCGGCTGTTGATTCATGGTCCGCTGTGGGGTCCGCGCGGTGCATATTCGGTGCCGCTTGTCCGGAGCCTAAACTTGAGCGCTCGAAGGCTACGAGGCTAAGCTCCATATGCGAACGGGCGGACGTGAATGCCACGGGGGAGAACTCGTCGTAGAGGATGCAGAGAAATTCCGGTCCATTTTATTCACCGGCAGTGTGTGTGTGTGTGTGTGTATGTGTTCGATCCAGCAGGAAAGTTTCTTCTGCGATGAGAAAAGGCAAGATAGCTTAGAGTTGAAATAGGAGTCATTAGTTGGCGAGCTTGTAAAGGCTAATGGGCGATGGAGCTGTGGAGGTATCGATGCGAATACGACAAGCTGTAGGGAACTGGTTTCTGGAAGACGTTCGGTTGCAACAGACTCCAACATATCTTGATGGGCTAATTCTGGACCGAGGTAAAGGTAAGCGTTTGAAAGCATTCAACGGGATATTGGTCCGATTGGTGGAAATGACCTGCGCGGTGTAAGTAATGGTTTCGATTCTGATCGTATCGGAAGATTATCCTGATCGATGATCTTACCGCTTAGAGACAATGGAGATCTTCAATGGAGTACTCCTCGAAGTTAATTTTAGGCATCCACAACGTGTGGTTAGATCTTCCGATATGCTCAAGACATGTTGTTTGGAGCTTGTTCCAAGCGCAAGTTAAGTGGCTACGTTTAATGTACGTTACCTTTAAAACGCTTTGGGTCATTAGAAGACATCAAGCAAACGAATGTCGCAAACGGTTCAGTTTACTCTCAAGTCCAGGATGCATTAACTTCCGTTTTATCTGCACGATAAGATGAGTCGTTTTACGACACAGCCTAAGTCTGCATTGAAATCACTTCCTGGATGCAATCTCGCGGCGTGTCTCCGTCGCGTGTCGGTGAGAACTTCCGAGGGAAAGCCGTGTGCCGTCGGTCGGCCAAATGGACGCTCATTAACATCATTGTCGACGTTTTGTCGAGCCTGCCGAACCTGGAACCTTAACCTACCGCGTAGGATGCCGAAGGTTGCCGGCGCTAATGAGGACAAACGTGCGGCGATGATCGTTCGAATCTCCGCTTCCTCGGGCACGCGGCGAACGCAAAGCAGGAGCGGCCCGACAAGAGGCATCGTCATGCGTCGCATGACTCCACGAGTCTCGCACACGGAGTCCGGGGACCTGATGAGCGTGTGCCAGTTGGTGGCCACGTTTGGCGAGTCCGGCAGGGCCAAGTAGAACCGGTTTTGTGAGCAGCATGACTCGAGGCGTTAGGCGCAAGGGCTTCTTCTTTGTGATTGATTGGAAGACGCTTTCATGGATGCGCTTCGGATGTGAGTGCGCATAGTGGGCAGGCTGTTTTGTTTGGGAGCACTCAGTTCAAATTTCTCAGTTCCCTCTAGGGACACCCTCCCCATTCCATTCATTATGGTGGCGTTCCGTTCGGAAAGATATTATTCACTGTCTGGTGCGAGAGAGCACCGAAAAGAACACCGAGCAGCACTCTATTTTCGGACCATTAGTCTGCAAATCACTCCGACCCGCCCGACCGTGACTTCCTCTCTTTCGTGGAGAGCTCACCTTCCGAACCAGTCCCACTCCTCCCCAGAAACCGGCTCCAATTTAACAGTATAAATGAAGCATGAAAACCCATTTAGCACTTAATTTGCATGTGGTGTACCTCACGGTGCTCGAGGTGTTCAGAAGAAAAAAAAATAGTAATAAAAGACATGTAATGTATTTTGGTTACTGTAAAACTGCAACCGTAGACTGCTGGTGGTGGCCCCCAACGGTCCGAAAAAACGAATAGAACGAAAATTGTAAATTCAAAGCCCAAATACAAAATACGCCACGAAAGCTGTCGGTGTTCCGTCCCAAAAATTTGGTGCTCCACAAAGGTCACATAGCAGGTGCGAGATGTGTTTGCAAAATGTGTTCCTTTGCAGTTTTTTCCTTCCTCCCGTGTTAAACGAGGGTTCTATGTTTCGTTCGTATATTAAGAAACGGGTAAAAACACGGTCCGAAAAAACGAATAGAACGAAAATTGTAAATTCAAAGCCCAAATACAAAATACGCCACGAAAGCTGTCGGTGTTCCGTCCCAAAAATTTGGTGCTCCACAAAGGTCACATAAAAGGTGCGAGATGTGTTTGCAAAATGTGTTCCTTTGCAGTTTTTTCGTTCCTCCCGTGTTAAACGAGGGTTCTATGTTTCGTTCGTATATTAAGAAACGGGTAAAAACAAACGTTTCAAACAAACATACACTATTTTTGAGGCCCAACATGGATGCAAAAATGCAACGAAAAATGCGCGAATGCAGCGGTTGAATAATTGTTTCGTTTTGTGTGTTGCCCGCGTCCACGTCTGTGTTGGTACTCTAATTTCAAAACAAACGTACCGTACCGGCCGTGAAGGCGTTTTTGGCACGGGGTGACTTATCGCGCTTCATGTTATATGCGGCTGATTTGGTTTGCTCCGTTTGTAACCGATGTAGTTGGGTGGACACGGTTTGATCGAGTTATTTATATCGTTTCCACTTATTAGAGTCGCTTTCTTTTGGCGATTTTGAAGGCACGCTACCGGGACGTTGGTGTTGTGCTACAGATTGATGAGCAGTGATATGGTATGACTTAGCGGCATTAGTTTGTGAGCTATCATATTTGGTGTACTGTTCAGGAAGATATTAGAGAGAATGGAGCATTGTTACAAACATACACATTATTACCTGCGGAAATAACTTCCCTGGAACATGCTATCTTTAGAAGCTGAACTAGAAGACTTGAAGTACCATGGAGCTGTGATATTCTTCATGTGCGAGTTCAAGATAAGATGGAGATTCCAATAGCTCCACCAATCCAATAGTATTTAGATTCCTTTGATGCTTGTCGCAAACTTCTCCATACCATAGATCAAGAGTTTACGGGCATGTTTGAAAAGACTTCCTGCATCCATTCCGCGTCTGACTTCGTCTTTGATTCGATTTCTTCCACCCAATTTCAAACAGCAATAGCGAGCTATTCGGCTTCCGTTTCAACGAGCCTCCCGCACAGATATTCTGTCGGAGTGCGTGTTCTTCAACCTTCCTTCTGATCATGAATCAACCACAGCCGGCCGTACACGGTTGATCGATCTCGAGCAGATTACGAGGTGGTTTTGGACGCGCTCACCTTGAACTTTTGCGCCAAACCGCGGCCGCCAAACGCTTGCGCCAGGCGAAGGGGATCCATAAACCGTGTTGGTGTGCACGCGCGGAGGTCGTTGGCCAGCGGCGCGTTAGCTCCGAGTGCAATTACTTCCCGACGCTTCGATAGCGCGTTTTCAATTAACCGATGTTTCGGATATGCGATCGAAATCCTCACATCGAATAACTCGCTGGAGGATGAACTCGCAAGTCAGCGTTTCGGTGCGATTCCTGAAGATCACTCAGCCCCAAACCGTGAAGAACCTGATCCGTGCGCTAACTCTGGCAGTGGGGGAAAAAAAAACTTTCGCTACGGTCTTTGTTCCCTTGCAGCTCGATAGGTTCATCTGCGTGATCTCGCTGCCGCGGCATGTATACAGCTTGCTAAACAGGTTCCTGCAGCGACTTGTGGAGCGTGCGTCTACTCGATTGCTTCGCTGACAGTGGAGGTATGATCCGAAGTGCTGCTTGCGAGAGGGCAGTGGGAAGATCTGAAGTTGGTTCCATCCCAAGGGCTGCTAACTGTACACGGATCGATTTGAACTGCGAAGATGCGATTTGCAGTCCCTTCCCGTCGTGGATGGAGTCACAGGCCATGTACAAGCTCGTGGTGGTGGCCCCCGTGGGCAACT